>VZTM01032576.1:3418-13738 GCA_013400555.1 Jacana jacana
GAAATTATAAGATGGGACAAAATGTTTGAAAATTCCCTGTGGAAGTTAATCTATCTGATATAACCGCCCCCCCACCCCCCCGATAAATCAGAGAGAGAGTAGAGATGCTTATGGGGGTCTTTTGCTAGGAATAAGTTTTACACTAGGCCAATTACATGGGATGCCCACATTTTTCTTACAATGATTGTGGAATAATTGTGAAAGGGATAGTGGAATAGAAGCTGAGAAAGTCCCAGACAATAGCATTCTGTCTGCTTTCCTGATTCATCCCCAATTATTCTGTCTGTTGCCCTGACACTAGTATCAGGAAACTTACAGAGGGAGCGTCCAACTTTTGGCTCAAGGAGTTCCAATGACTTGTCCCAAGTGGCTGAAATTTCTTGGAATTAATATTAGTGAATGAGGGGGAAAACTGGACTCCACACGATCCAATGTGAATCATACCGAAGCCCCTTCATTGATTTACTACTGTTCCTTATATACAATCTATCTTTCTCTAACATGCAATCACACATTAGCTGAGTGGTTAATAGCCCTCTGCACGAGGAAAGCACACGAAGCTGTCTTGTCTTTGGTTCTTCAGTATCCTGCTTATCTCTTATCTGACTCCTCATCCTTGGCTCAGTTACTCAATTTGCTGTGAAGCATCCGTTGTTGTCCCGGATTTTCTCTCCTCAAGGTGACTTCAAGGATGATGTTTACAGTCAGTCGACCTCCTCGTATGGCTGGTTCAATATATGTCCATTTTCTGCTAAACACATTCCCACAAGGGAAAGACCTAGTATATCATTAATAGTAAATTCTAAATATTCTGTTTCTTTTCTCATTGACATGGAAGCCTCAATATCAATGATTAAAGATGAGGATGACTCTGGATTACTAAAGAAAACTTAAGAAAGGATCTATAGAACAGAGATTGTGGGGAAAAAGCAAGAGCTTCCTGTGGCCAGGATATCATTGATTTTGCCCAATGGAAGAATACTGAGACCTATAGTGGCAGTAGGACCCTTAAGTATATTAGGTATGAATATATTAAGATTCCAGATTATTAAGATTCCTTTAGGCACTTAGGTGCCAAACCATCATACTCAGAATTCTGTAATCTCTGTGGATGGAATACCAGCTGAAGGGTTGACCACTTCTCTATTACAGGCTGCACTCAAATTAATTAGAATTGCCTTAACTCATGTTTGACAATATTATATTAGTCCTGAAGCCTTGCAGGGCATAACTGCTCTTATTCAGGGTTTAGAATAAAGGGGTATTCGGAAAACTCATTCCCCGTGTAACCCCACCATGTGGCCTGTCCTTAAGCCTAAGGGTACCTAGTGCTTAGCAGTAGATTATTGTAAATAGAATGAAAATACTAGACCCTTACATGCTGCTGTCCTTTCCATTACAAATAATTTTCTTTATTTGTTTTAGAACAAGCCAAAGATGGCTGTTTTGGATATAAAGGATATGGTTTTCATGGTGCCATTACAATCTGAAGATCAAGAGATGTGCCTTTAACCTGGGGTGGAATACAGTGCACTTTTACATGTTCACCACAAGGATTCAAGCATAGCCTTATATCATCAATTCAGGCTTATCCTAAAATCATAGAATCATAGAATGGTTTGGGTTGGAAGAGACCTTTAAAGGTCATTGAGTCCAACTCCCTTGCAATGAGCAGGGACATCTTCAACTACATCACATTGCTCAGAACCCCATCCAATCTGACCTTGAATGTTTCCAGGGATGGGGCATCTAACACCTCTCTGGGCAACATGTTCTAGTGTTTCACCAACCTCACCGTAAAAAATTTCTTCCTTATATCTAGTCTAAATCTATCCTGATTTACCTTAAAACTATTACACCTTATCCTATCACAACAAGCCCTGCTGAAAAGTTTGTCCCCATCTTTCTTATAGGTCTTTTTTAAGTATTGAAAGGCTTCAATAAGATGTCCTTGTAGCCTTGACTTCTCCAGGCTGAACAACCCCAACTCTCTCAGCCTGTTTTCAGAGGAGAGGTGCTCCAACCCTCTGATCATCTTTGTGGCCCTCCTCTGGAGCTGCTCCAACAGGTCCATGTCTTTCCTGTGCTGAGGACTCCAGAGCTGGACACAGTACTCCAGGTGGGGTCTCACCAGAGCAGAGTAGAGGGGCAGAACCACCTCCCTTGACCTGCCGGCCATGCTTCTTTTGATGCAGCCCATGATGTGGTTGGCTTTCTGGACTGTGAGTACACATTGCTGGCTCATGTCCAGCTTTTCATCCACCAGAACCCCCAAGTTCTTCTCCTCAGGGCTGCTCTCAATCCCTTCGTGCCCCAGCCTGTATTGATAACCAGGGTTAGCCCGGACCCATGTGCAGGATCTTGCACTTGTCCTTGTTGATCATTATGGGGTTCACACAAGCCCACTTCTGGAGTCTGTCCAGGTCCCTCTGGATGGCATCCTGTCCCTCAGGCATGTCAACTGCACCACTCTGATTTAGTCCGCAAACTTGCTGAGGGTACACTTGATCCCACTGTCTTTGTCACTGATGAAGATATTAAACAGTACTGGCTTTAGCTAAGGAATTAGAACAAGTCCCACAGAAAAAAAGGATGACATCATATCAATATATAGATGACATTCTAGTTGGAGTGGATTCCCCCAATAAGGTAAAAATAATGCATGACTACATTCTAGACCATCTGGAAAACAAGGACATTATTATTCCAGAAGAAAAATGACAAGCACCTAGCAAAATAGTTTGATGTTTAGGCATAACATGGTAAGGTGGTAGACGGTGTATTTCCTCTGATACCTTACAGTAAATATCTGAAGAAAGAGCTCTGACAAGTCTTAGGAACTTCATGATTCTGGTGAGCACATATTCCTGGATTTAGTATAAATGCTCAACCCTTATATAATTTGTTAAAGAAATGTGCAACCTGGGAATGGACTGTTATTCATGAAGAAGCATTTTGTTAATTAATATGCAATGTTTAAGAACATCATGCTATGCACCCAGTAATACTGGGAATCCCTTTTAGCCTACAGAGAGGATTCAAAGAAAAAGGCTATCAATAGCAACTGTGTCAATGAGTGCCTGATAAAGCCCAGTTAACTCCTGTATGATTTGGATCAAAGGGGTGGTGGGAGGGGCGGCTGACACACCATAAAGCTGTGCCACCATCCAGCAAGACCTGGACAGGTTGGAGAGCTGAGCAGAGAGGAACCTGATGAAATTCAACAAGGGCAAGTGTAGGGTGCTGCACCTGGGGAGGAATAACCCCCCGCCCCAGGACAGGTTGGGGGCTGACCTGCTGGAGAGCAGCTCTGAGGAAAAAGACCTGGGAGTCCTGGGGGACAACAGGATGCCCAGGAGCCAGCAATGTGCCCTTGTGGCCAAGAAGGCCAGTGGCATCCTGGGGCGCATTTAAAAAGAGCGTGACCAGCAGGTGAAGGGAGGTTATCCTGCCCCTCTGCTCTGCCCTGGTGGGCCCCATCCAGAGCACTGTGTCCAGTTCTGGGCTCCCCAGTTCAAAAAGGACAGGGAACTGCTGGAGAGGGTACAGCAAAGGGCTACAAAGATGATGAGAAGCCTAGAACATCTCTCTGATGAGGAAAGGTTGAGGGCCTTGGGTCTGTTTAGTTTGGAGAAGACTGAGGGGGGAATCTCATCAACACCTACAAATACTTCAGGGCGGGTGTCAAGAGGAAGGGGACAGTCTTTTTTCAGTGATGCCCAGGGACAGGACAAGAGGGAAAGGGCACAAACTTGAACATGAGGAGGAACTTCTTCCCTTTGAAGGTGGCAGAGCACTGGAACAGGCTGCCCAGAATGGTGGTAGAGTCTCCATCTCTGGAGACATTCAAAACCCACCTGGACATGTTTCTGTGCAACGTGCTCTGGGTGGACCTGCTCTGGCAGGGGGTTGGATTAGATGATCTCCAGAAGCCCCTTCCAACCCTATAGCATTCTGTGATTTTGTGATTTGTCCTCACAAGTTCCCAAGCACAGTATTCACCTGGGAAAAATCATTACTGGCTACTTCCACATCCCTGATAGATACTGAATCCATCACATTAGACAAACCCGTAGAAATTCGAACCCCATTCCCTGTTTTTAAAGGAATTAGAGAAAATTCCCTGTTCCACAGGGAATTGCACACTCCAGTACAATTCAGAAAATGGTAATGTACATAGTACGTTGTGACTGGCTTAAGAGGAAACCTGGTCTTACAGGGAAATTAACAGAGTAGAATATCTAATGGCAAGGGGGTTCTGACCAACCCCTTGATATGCCACCTTCATCCATTCTAGATGCACCACTCCCACCTCATTTACACAAAGATCCTGAAAGTTGGTCTGATGTTTGATTCACACATGAATCAGCATAAAGGCTTAAAGGGCACTAGAAGGACAGGGCTGCCCTCTTGCCACCTTCAGAGGGAACAGCTGAAACTGGAAATAGAAGGGATCAGCTCAGTTGGTTGAGGTCCAGGCAGCAGTGTAACCTTCCGAGTGGAGGCGTCAGCACAATATATACTGGTGTCTATGTGGTATTGGCTGGGGCCATGCAATGGCTCCTGTACTGGGAAGCTGAAGGATGGAAAACTAAAGGAAAAGAAGTTTGAAGAAAGGAACTATGGCGAAAAAACTATATCTAATAGCTCAAGCAAAACCAGATAATGGGAATACACTTAAACTAGAGCATGCACACACTAAAGGTACAGATTTAGGATCCAGATGGAATTTTGAAGCAGATATTTTAGCTAGAGATCTTAAGGCAATGATATTGATCTTTTTAATTTTTTTTTCTCTCTACTTCTGTATTGAGTTTGCATGGCATGGTTTTGGTAGTGAAGGGGAGCTGTAGTGGTGGCTCCAGTGAGAAGATGGCAGCAGTTGCCCCCATGTTGGATGGAGCCAGTTCCAGACAGCTAGAAAATGGACCCACCATTGGCCAAAGATGAGCCAGTCAGGAATGTTGGTAGCACCTCTGTGACAATATATTTAAGAAAACATAAAGACTGATGCACAACAGCAGCCAGGAGAGGAGTGAAAATATGTAATAGAAGCAACCTCACAGACACCAAATTCAGTGACAAGGAAGAGGGAGGAGGTGCTCCCAGCACTAGAGCAAAGATTCCCCTGCAGAGGGTGGTGAAGACAACAGTGATGCAACTTGTCACTCTGCAGACCATTGAAGTCCTGGAGCAGATATCCACCTGCAACCCATGGAGGACCCCATGGGGGAAACAGGTGGATGTGCCCTGAAGGAAGCTGTGAGCCTATGATGAGCAAGCTCCTGGTAAAACCTGTGGCCAGTGGAGAGGAGCTCACACAGGAGCAGGTTTGCTGGCAACATTTGTGACCCTGTGGGGTCAGAAATGGAAAAGTGTAGAGGGGTCCCAGAGGAGTGGACAGGACAGGTGACCTAAACCTGATCAGCAGGGTATTCCATCCTATCTGCCCCATGCTCAGTATAAAAGCTGAGGGATCAAAGGGTCAGACCTCTTTCTTCAATGGCCAATGTCTGAGGAGGACCCTGTCTGTTCATCTGCCTTTGATCCCAATCCATGTTTTCCTGAATCCAGAGCTGAAATCCAGTTCCCATCTGTCACTGAGTCCAGTCTGGGACTTCCCCAGTGCCTGCCAGTAATGTCATCCTGGGAGCTTGATAAGGTTCTTTATATATTGTGTCTATTTCATTATTTCCTTTTAATTTTAATATTAATATTTCATTGAAGTAGGTCAGTACCTTCTAAACTTGTAAATCTCTCTATTTCTCCTCCTTTTCTCCTGGAGTGAGAAGTGGGGGAAGACCATCTGTCACTGTCATAGGCCAATTCAGCCTAAACAACAACAGATGGCACTCAAGATTATCTGCTCTATAACCTTGCCAAGCACCGAGGTCAGACTGCCAGGCCTGTAGTACCTCAGATCATCCTTCTGGCCCTTCTTTTAGATGGGCATCACGTTTGCTAATCTTCAGTAAAATGGGACATCTCCAGTTAGCCAGGACTGCTGATAAATCATTGAAAGTGGCTTGGTGACCATTTCCACCAGCTACCTTTGGGTGGATCCCATCCAGCTCCAGAGACACGTGTGTCTAAGTGGTGTAGCAGGTCGCTAACCATTTCCTCTTGGATTATGGGAGCTTCAATTTGCTCCTCAATTCTGTTTTCCAGCTCAGGGGGCTGGGTATCCAGAGAACAACTGGTCTTACTATTAAAGACTGAGGCAAAGGAGGCATTAAGTACCTCAGGCTTTTCCTCATCCTTGGTCACTATGTTTTCTTCCACATGCAACAGAAGATGAAGATTCTCCTTAGACCTCCTTTGGTTGTTAATGCATTTACAGAAATATTTTTAATTGTCTTTTATGGCAGTACCCAGATTAAGTTCTAGTTGAGCTTTGGCCCTTCTAATGTTCTCTCTGCATAACCTCATGACTTGTTTGTAGTTCTGAGTGGCCTGCCTCTTCTTCCAAAGGTCATAAACTCTTCTTTTCTTCCTGAGTTACAGCCAAAGCTCTCAGTTTAGCCAAGCTAGTCTTCTTCCCTGCCAGCTCGCCTTATGGCACATGGGGATGGTCAGTTCCTGCACCTTAAAGATTTCCTTCTTGAAGAATGTCCAGTCTTCCTGGACTCCATTGCCCCTCAGGACTGCCTCCCAAGGGACTCTGTCATCCAGGCCCCTAAGCAGGTCAATGTTGGCCCTCCAGAAGTCCAAGGTAGCAATTCTACTAACTACCCTCCTTACTTGTCCAAGAATTGAAAACTATCATTTCATGATCGCTATGTCCAAGATGGCCTCTAACCTTCACATCACCCACAAATCCTTCTCTGCTCACAAACAACAGGTCTAGCACGGAACCTTCCCTAGTTGGCTCAGTCACCAGCTGTGTCAGGAAGTTATCTTCCACACAATCCAGGAACCTCCTAGACTGTTTCCTCTCTACTGTATTGTATCTCCAGCAGACATCTGGTAAGTTGANCAGGGGGCTGGGTATCCAGAGAACAACTGGTCTTACTATTAAAGACTGAGGCAAAGGAGGCATTAAGTACCTCAGGCTTTTCCTCATCCTTGGTCACTATGTTTTCTTCCACATGCAACAGAAGATGAAGATTCTCCTTAGACCTCCTTTGGTTGTTAATGCATTTACAGAAATATTTTTAATTGTCTTTTATGGCAGTACCCAGATTAAGTTCTAGTTGAGCTTTGGCCCTTCTAATGTTCTCTCTGCATAACCTCATGACTTGTTTGTAGTTCTGAGTGGCCTGCCTCTTCTTCCAAAGGTCATAAACTCTTCTTTTCTTCCTGAGTTACAGCCAAAGCTCTCAGTTTAGCCAAGCTAGTCTTCTTCCCTGCCAGCTCGCCTTATGGCACATGGGGATGGTCAGTTCCTGCACCTTAAAGATTTCCTTCTTGAAGAATGTCCAGTCTTCCTGGACTCCATTGCCCCTCAGGACTGCCTCCCAAGGGACTCTGTCATCCAGGCCCCTAAGCAGGTCAATGTTGGCCCTCCAGAAGTCCAAGGTAGCAATTCTACTAACTACCCTCCTTACTTGTCCAAGAATTGAAAACTATCATTTCATGATCGCTATGTCCAAGATGGCCTCTAACCTTCACATCACCCACAAATCCTTCTCTGCTCACAAACAACAGGTCTAGCACGGAACCTTCCCTAGTTGGCTCAGTCACCAGCTGTGTCAGGAAGTTATCTTCCACACAATCCAGGAACCTCCTAGACTGTTTCCTCTCTACTGTATTGTATCTCCAGCAGACATCTGGTAAGTTGAAATCCCCCAGGAAAACAAGGGCTAGCAATTGTGAAACTTCTTCCATCTGCTTGTAGAGTATTTCATCTGCCTCTTCATCCTGGTTGTGTGGTCTGTAACAAACTCCCACCATATCTGCCTTGTTGGCCTTTCCCCTGATTCTTACCTGTAAATACTCAATGCTATTGTCACCATCCTTAATCTCTAGACAATCAACATGCTTCCTAACAAACAGGGACACTCCACCACCTCTCCTTCCTGACCTATCCCTTCTGGAGATTTTATAGCTATCCAATGCAGCACTCCAGTTGTGTATATTATCCCACCATGTTTCTGTGTTGGCAACGATATCATCATTTCTCTGCTGCACATGGCTTCCAACTCCTGCTTGTTGTCTATGTGGCATGCATAGGTTTAGACACACTTCAGTTGGGCTATTGATCCCATCACCTTTTTTGGGAGAGAAGCCTTAATTCCTACCTGACCATTTGAGAGTGGTCAGTCAGTAGAATCAGCTGCCCAGGGAGGTGGTGGAGTCACCCTCCCTGACTGTGTTTAAGAGCAGATTAGATGTGGTGTTGAGAGATCTAGTGTAGGGGGGAACTTGTAGAGTAGGGCTGATGGTTGGACTTGATGATCCCAAGGGTCTCTTCCAACCTAAATGATTCTATGATTCTATGATTCTATGATTCTATGATTCCCAGGCACTTCTGTGATTTCTAGCCCATCAATATCCCTTGAGTCTTTGCTATTGCATGGCACTCCATCCCCTACCTGCACTGGGATGGCAGACTGAAGGAGCTTGCTAGCACAACATCTCACAGACATTGATGTTGTTCCCCTAAGCTTGTTTCTAGAGAGCCTGGTTTTATCCCTTTTCCCCTTCAAATCTACTTTAAAGCTCTTTCAATGTGCCCTGCCAACTCCTGTGCAAAAAATGTTTTCCCTTTGAGACAGGTGCATCCCATCTGTTGCCTGTAGGCCTGATGTTGTGCAGACCGACCCATGATCAAAAAACCCAAAGTCCTGCCAGTGACACCAGGCTCAGAGCCAGGTATTCATCTGCTGGGTCTTCCTATTTCTTTCCTCATCATTTGTTGCAACTGAAGGGATAGAGAAGAACACTCATGCTCCTGATCCCTTAACCAGTTGTCCCAAGGCCCTGAAGTCTCTCTTGATTGCTCTTGGACTTCTTATTGCAACTTCATTGCTGCCTACCTGAAAAATCACCAATGGATAATAATCCAAGGGCGGTACCAGGGTGTGAATTTTTCTTGCCACATCTTTAAACCAGGCACCAGACTTCCCTAAGAAGTGGGTCCTGTCTTCGTATCAGGCCTTCTGTTCCCTTCAGGAGGGAGTCACTTATGACAATGACACATCTTTTTTTATTGTGGGAGTAGTTTTGATGCGGGTCTTAGGTCAGCTTAACCTCAGCAATGATGCCAAGCTAGATGAACTGTTGTCCATTGCTGTTAGGTTCCACTTGCAGAGCCTCATACCTTTTATGCAAGGGCACCTGGAAAGGTGGGGTTGTTGCTGAGGAGATATGCCTGCTCTGCCAGGAAGGAACTTGTTGCCATTGCCCCCTGTTCTTCAGGTTACTATGTTCAGTCAGGTAGAGAGAGGGTAGGGAATCCTTCATATTATGTATCTTGTCTTCCTGTTGGGCTGTCTCAGAGAAAGTAGGATGTGATTCCAGTGGTCAATCTCTCTCTCATTCCCTGATGCTCCTCAATCTACTCACCTCCTCCTGGAGTTCTGTTATTAAGCAGAGGAGTTCCTCTACCTGGGCACAGGTGTGCTTACTGCTGCTGTCTTGTACTGGTGAAAGAGCAGCACACATCCTGCAGCTCCGTCTGGGAAGCTGCATTAGTCATGGTGGGTACCAAGCTTGGAAATGCCATGGGTTTCTGCTGGATGGATACCACTGCTCCTCCGTCAAGCTAGCAGAGCTTTCAGTGCTCTTCTTGTACACCCCACTGTGCCATGCCCTGTTTGCCTGCCCTGGTTGTGCTCCCTAAAGTGGTTTAAATCCCCCTCTCTCAATCTGTCTACATAGGAGAGGTGCTCCAGCCTTCTGATCATCTTTGTGGCCCTCCTCTGGACTCACTCCAACAGATCCGTGTCCTTACGTTGGGGGCCCCAGAGCTGGATGCAATAGTCTTACTTGGGATTACCCCAAACCAGATGCAGGACCTTGCACTTGGCCTTCTGAACTTAATGAGATTTGCATGGGCCTACCTCTCAAGCCTGTCCAGGTCCCTCTGGATGGCATCCCTTCCCTCTAGAGTATCAACCACACCACTCAGCTTGGCGTCATCCACAAACTTGCTAAGGGTGCACTCAATCCCACTGTCCATGTCAATGACAAAGATGTTAAATAATACTGGTCCCTGAGGAATGTCACTTGTCACTGGTCTCCAATTGGACATTGAGCTGTTGACCACAACTCTTTGAGTGTGACCATCCAACCAATTCCTTATCCACCAAGTGATCCATCCATCTCTCTCCCATTAGAGACAAGGATGTACAGGACAGTGTCAAAGGCCTTGCACAA
>VZTM01032577.1:332-25423 GCA_013400555.1 Jacana jacana
AAATGAAATGGGAGATGTCTAATCAGCAGACTACTGGACTGTGATGGTAAGTGCATGGCTTGAGGTAAACCCCAGCAAAGAAGCAGGAGCTTCCTTCCGGCCACGTCCTTGGAAAGACTTCTTAATAACCTGTGCTTTGTACACCTAAAATGAAACTGTGGCTTCACTGCCAGAATATTCTAGTTGCCTTGTCAACAATATCTCATCCTGGAATTTAAATGATAGTTGCTTGTTGCAGGGTGAAATGACGTGAAGAAAATAGCTGCTTGAACTGAGTCCATTCACCTTCCTGATTCCTCCTGCCCCCCACACTTTTGCTGCTTTTCATTGCAGTTAAAATCACTTGAGAATTAAAGCTGCCTGTTATAAATGGGAGCCACTGCCTACTACTATTGTCAGTGACTTAAGAGGGGCCCCATGGTTTGCCCTGTATCACTGTGAGAACCATTCCTCTAATCCACTCAGAAGCCTTGAAGTATGGATACAACCGAGCAGACAACAAGACTGGGACCTTTCTGGGATACTGGCTGAAAATGTAGAGAACAGTGAAGAAATACAGAAAGACAAATTAAGATGTTTCCGTAACTCAAGATCTCACCTAACAAAGCTGTGATTTTCCATGTGGCAGAAGGACAGAGGCCTTGGTTCCCAGAAAACCCTCATCACTTTGCAACTGAAAAATGGAAACAAATTTTCATCAATGTATGTTCAACAACTGTGGTAAATCAGATCCCTCACACTTCCAAAAGCATCCTTTTTTAAAAAACATAATTTGTTACAACTTTCCTAGTTGATCAAACTGGGTATCATAGGCACTGACTAGATCCTCTCTGGAAAACTAGTCAGACTAGAACGCTCTTGCTGTTCAAGTCCCTGTGCTCCTTAGCCAGAAAAGTTTCTCTAACTAGGCCTTTGGTTTAATCAAGACTTTCCTGTTGGTAATTTATGAATTTATCTAAAGACCAGTTTTGCTTTCTGCTGTCCTTCACTGACATGGAGACAACCTGTGAGCAGTTGCTGTTAAGTTTTCTATGACCAGCTCTTGTGATCTTTCTATTTGCCAGAACTTGGTGGGCCAGGATGGTAGCTTTTACCTACCACATCATATCCAAAAAGGAAATATGGTGGGTTGACCTTAGCTTGGATGCTAGGTGCCCATCCAGATGCTCTATCTCTCATTTCCTCAATAGGACAGGATGGGGAGAAAGTAAGATGGAAAAAAACCTTGTGGGTCAAGATAAAAGCAGTTAAGTAAAGTAAAAGTGAAAGCTGTGTGTGAAAAAAAAAGGAAAACAAACGTTTTATTTTCTATTGCCCGTCAGCAGGCAATGTCCAGCCACTTCCAGGGAAGCAGGTCTTCAGTATGAGTAGAGGCTGCTCCAGGAGATGAACATTGTAAATAACGAATACCCCCTATTCCTCCTCCTTTCTCTGAGCTTTTATTACTGAGCAGAACGCCACATGGCATGGAATATCTCTTTCGTAAGTTTGGGTCAGCTGTTCTGGCTGTGTCCCTTCCCAAAATCTTGCCCACCCCCCAGCCCACAGGTGAGCAGGAAGAGACAGCCTCAGTGCTGTGCAAGCTCTGTTCAGCTGTAGCCAAAACATGGGTGTGTTATGAACACCTCTCCAGCTACCATCAAGCTAGCATCACCTCTTGTCAAGAATTGTTTGGCAAGGAGCACCCTCATTATTATTTCCTGAGAGACCCTGGTCCCATGAGTACTAGTGCTCCTCGGTTAGCAGTCTGGATATGATGAATCCAACTTTTCCTGAAATGTGTTATTTCAGTCAGTGCTTAATTCTCTGATAGTGACGGTTGCTATTGATGTCCAAATCTCACCCTCAAACCATAAACTTGCATTTTATCTGAATAAATGCTTAAGTCTGATGGTGATGATAAATTAGTATCAAAAGCCCTTCAGGAGAGTGGATGAGAAAAAAAGTAAGTTACCATGGGACTGAGAACCTGCATACCAGCTTTCAAGCATGTACCATGTACAACGTATCAGCACCATCTGCTGCCAGCGGGGACAAACTACATGGTCTCTACGTACTGTTTTGGGAGTATTTTTAGTAGGTTACAAAAATCCACCTACATTTCTAGTGTGCAAGCGCAATGATTGAGCAATTGGCTACATTGGTTCCATAATGAGGAGCCTAAAACAAGTCCGTGGTAAGAAAGCAATTAAGTCATTTAACAAATGTGACCTTTTCATTTCACTTAGATACATTAGTGAGATGCTGGAAGCATTTCAGAAGTGATACGCTTAGCCATGGACAGCTTCTCTGAAATAAAACTCCATTTTTTTTTTAAAATTCAGTACAACAGAGATTTTACTTACTACATTGACCTACCACACAAATACCAGTCAATTCAAGTGAAGAAGAGAGTTTTAAGGATACATTTGATGTCATAGTATCTCTCTAACAATCCAGCTCATCCTTCTTAACAAACACAAAGCAACTGAGACTTCCCCATGACACTTCTGCTTATTTCTGGGTTTTATTCACCACTGACTTCATTTCAGGATCTACTTATTTTAAGGGTACTAGCAAACACAGTATCTGGCATGCTTTCCACTTGCTAATCAATGTTCAGAAGTTTTACAGAAAAACTTCTCCACATCTTTTCTCTTAATCTGTTAGAAGCAAACAAGTTTAAGGTTCATGGGCAGGAATCACTGCTTGTAACACCAGCTGCAGTGGGTCATAGCATTTTCTCTTTAATGCTTTGATCTGCATTAATTAATCCTATTTCTAGTTCACTTAAACAAAACCTTGTTGACTTTGAAAGACTTTCGTCTTTTATTCCAGGTTATAACCAAGTAGCTCTGAGACTGCAACCTCTTTCCTCCCACTATCAAGCATACTGCATGGCTGCAGGTTTGCTCGTCTGAAAGGAACTTCTCAGTGCTGGCAAAAGCTTCATTAGAAGCCAAAGGACTGGTCTGACAGGTCACAGCTCAATACACTTCAGCTGAATGTTGCTGATTTATTGAGTATTAAAGTGAGCTTGCTTTGAGGTGCACCCCAGCAGCCGCTGTCAGGTAGGGCAACACGGGCTGACCCTGCTTGAGGAACGTTAGTCTTGGAGGAAGCACTCACATTCGGTTAAACGACTGAGTGAATCGTTGCAAACAATCCTTTGTTAGGGTACTCCAGCAATGCATCCTGTGTTTGCTTTACAGAAAGCTGGAAAAGGGTGCTGGGTGACTCAGTCACTGTGGATCCTGGCTGTGCTTAGCTGTGTCCTTCCCAACATACAGTGAGACAACAAAACCTCACTTTTGAAATGGTTTTCCTCTGATTTGGTAAAACTGCTCTATTATCTGTTATGTAAGTATTGCCCATAACACAGGCATTAATAAGTATTTTCTTCCATTGTCTTGCTTACATGATGTCCTTTTGCAGATGTGATACGTGCAGCTATAGAAATAGAATTGAGCAGGATATGGGACTTTGTATGAGAAAGCCTTTGCAGGAGAATTACATTTTGGTTCAAATAATACTTTTCCAACTGAAAATTTAGAAAATATCTCCTGTTTTCCTGAGGGGAAAAAAGTGAAAGCATAAGAAAGTGAAGAAAACTGAAGGGCACATTTTTAGAGTAGCACTCTTGTTTCTTACTCTTAGAAAATAACACTTTTAATGTTGATTCTCAGAACCAAAAGCTAGAGCGAGGAAAAATGGGCTCTTTTACATGCTGTGAGTCTCAGGTTTTGTTGCTTGAAACCCAAGTAGTGTTGACCCAAAGTCTGAAGGGCTGAAAAAGGATGGTTCTGAACTTACTTGAAAAATAATACATAAGGTGGATGTAGCGGTAGCACTTCCTTTCCCTTCCTAATTCTTTGGATTTAACTAAACCTTAGCTTCCAACAGAAGCATTTCCAACCAAATCACTGCTCAAGTTTCCCCAGGAGAAGTGAGTATCTAAGAGCACGTACAATCCCCCTGTCTCTGGCACTCCATAAAACACCTGCACAGGCCTCTCGTCTTCTGGGATAAAACAGTTCTTCACACTTTCAGCTACAACTTCTGCCATGCCTGTCCTGTTAAAGCAAATGGCTGCAGGTGATTTCTGTGGCTCTGGTTGTTCACAGTGGTTGGTTAGGTTTTGAGGACCTTGTCTGGAAGTGGTGGCCTAGGTTGGGTCTCTGCTCCAACCCTTCATTTTGGACAGCCAGGCCCAAACACCTCAGCCAGGTGTTGCTCCTCAGGCCTGGCTGCGTGGTGGTTCCTGACTCCTGACGGTGAGCAAGAACCTCAGTGAAGAGAAAACTCTTCTGAGGGTTTTTGCCAGCGGAGTGTGCCAAAAGCACCCCTCACCCCACTTCACAGCCGTGGCACCCCGAGAGCACCACACGACCATGGGGGGGAGCAACCCTGCAGGACACAGCCTTGTGGAGGNCCGCCTCCCGGGCAGCGGGAACCGGCGCCCCGAGGGCTGTCTGGGCTATAAGTTGCTGTGCGTGCAGGCTGCCTGCGTGTCACACACCTGCCCTGACCCGTCCGTGCACCGGACCGCCTGGCCCGCAGGACCCCGCCTCGGGGTGAGGGCACGGCGGCGGTTCAGACCGACCCGGCGGAGATGGAGTGGAAATTGGGAAAAACCGCCCGGAGGACGAGCAGGAGGGATGAGGATCTGCCGTGGGTAACGGTGGCCTGTGGGGATGTGGGGGGCCGCCGCTGCTGTGGGGAGGGCGGCCAGGCTGGCAAGACACCTTGCCGGGCCGTGGCTGCCAGGGAAGCTTTGCAAGGGGCAAGGCTGAGGGGAGGGAGAGTGATTTGGGGTGAAGAAATGCGTTTAAGTGCTGTGCCTGTGTGTTTCTCTGAAGGGGAGAGTGATGAGAACAACACTAGGGAAAGACCTGAAGCGGAGCAGAGAGCGAAGCCTACAGAGAGCTGCCAAGGTAAAGCGGGGCACAGTCACGTTCCTCTATGGGTTGCACCAAAGAGTTCCCCTCTTTATGTTCCCAGGGGAAGGTGAGAAGGAAACCATCGAAAATATGTGATGTTGAGAAAAATATTTTTTTTTTTCTGTTCTTATTAATCCATATCACGCTTTCTTTAATGGTAGCATCTGAAATGTAAGAGAAAGACAAGTTATGGTAAGGTGACGTGTTGAGGGAAGGAATCAAAACCACCCATGGCTTTCTCTCCTTTGGCATTAGGGGGACTAGTTGTTTTTTAAAAGCAAAAGGTACTGGGCCCAGTTGAAGGGGTTGTGCAGATTCACAGAGCTGTCTTTATTGGTGCTGCAAGCTGATGTCCACATTTAGAGGGTGATAAAAGGAACAAGGACGAACTCCCAGTGTCGGAACATAGGTGGAAAACCTATAAATCACCAACAGTATGCCTGATAGTAAGCAAGAGGCAAAATACAGGCAGCTTGTGCCTTATGGGGTTGACATAGATCAGAAAACCTGGTGACTGCAATATGCAGACTGGTGGAGTGGGAGGTGAAGGTGGAAACGCAATTGACCATACAAGCAGGTGATGAGCAGTGTGCCCTTATATACGATGACAGTACAGAAATGTAACGACCCACATGCTGAGAATGTTGCTTCAATAGAAATACTATATATAAGTGACCCCAGGGGAAAAAAACATGTTGTTAAAGCGAGCAATGACACTTAGCAGAAGAAAGTTCAGCAGAAAGTGAGGGCATGCTACCGGCCAAAACTCAACAGAATGTAGCAGTCTGGCAGTGCACGTAGCTGGCTGCTGTCTCTTGTGCCAGCAGCTGCTAGCTGCACTCCATATTGCTTCATTCAAGAGCATCATGGAAAAGGCAGAGGTGGCTTCCTCTTGCTCTGGAACAAGCAGAAGTCCCTTAGCCAGTGCTTTTCTGTGGCTGCTGACAGCATCACTCAGGCAAGTAAATGTTTTAGTGTGTTGTACTGAGTTGACATTTACTTTGAGTGATTTAAGACAGCTTTTAAGAAGCAAAAGGAAGGCTACGTGTTGGATATTCATTGATGTTTATGCAAAGTTAACTTGGTTGCTTTCCAGCATGATGTCAAAGGGCTTTCCATCAAAATGGATATTGTAGGTAAAATTTAACCTCCCTCTAGCCTAAATCTATAAGCTCAAATCTTGGGATCTTTATGCATCCTCCATTACATGGCTGGAAATGGAGGTACAGTGTGGTTCATTACATAAAATAAAGTTTCACTGTGGAGTAACTAGTAGTAATTTTAGTTTCAAAGTAACCTAAAATTGACTATGTAGAGTTAGACTCTAGGCTAAGGGCCTAAGACTACACTAGATCTGGACTAAGGGCCAGGTTGCAACAGTGACCATAAGGGATGCCCAAGCGAAAAAAAGGACTGAAGTAATTGTGTATGATAATAATTAGATTGCAGAGATAACATACTGTACTGGTGCTCATACAACTGAGACAAGAAACTGGTTGTAATGCTATCCATATCCTTTTGGACAGTCTAGGTTCTCATTCTAGTCATCCTCCACAGAGATTTTATACTCTTAATTTAATTGAAGTCTTACTGAATCAGAAACTTACCCATGCCATTTATTTCATAACAGTCAGTATTTACTGCTTGAACTTGTATGTATACATATATGAAACATGAACCTCAAAACAGGTGAGCAGTGCTGGGATTTAGGTAGAAAAGGGAGGTGTCTAGGCATGCTATTTCTTGAGACATCTCACTTTGTGGACTCTGTGTCTGGTAGGCAGTGTACTGCTAGCTGGCTGCGATATAGCTCTGTATCAGTCACTACTGCACTGTCACCTGCTGCAGGGGCAGCTCATCGCTGTTTAAAGGCAAAGCCTTTGGTAAAGGCTAGGGTTCTAACTTCCAGGAATGCTGGTGGTGCATCTGTGTGCAATGGGATGGCAGTGTATGTTAGCTGGTTGAAATTCTGACACCAGCTAACATGCAGTTGCTGCCCTTTTCCACACGCCTTGATCATCAAAATGGAGAACCTCTACTTTTGTATAAGGAATAGTTTGGATTCACCTGCTTACTGCTTTTTTTTTTGACTGTCAGGCTCATTTTTGGTATTATAGTGGTATCTTGTATTTCTGTTATGCCAAAAATTATGAGAATTTTTGATTTATTAACAATCTGGTTTACATCTGCTTTTAGATAGCAAGGTAACAGAAAATTTATAAATAATTTAAACAGGTAAATGATTCAAATATTTCACACAATTTTAAGCTCTTTGAGTTTTTGTAAAGCAAAAGAGGTTAGCAATTTCACATGAGTTTTAAAGTTTGATTTTTAAAAAAAATGTTATAATAATATTTGCCAAATGCAAGTTGGCTGGTATTTTTGAGGATGGGGATTGTTGTGTGTATATTTTTTTTTCTTTTAAATGAGTAATTGGATGCTGCAAAGGCTTAAGATGACTTTTAATAACTGCCTGAATGTTATATCTGAAAAATAATTACCTTTCTATTTTATAAAAAAATTAGAGAAGTCAACTTTAGAGTTTTCCTTCTCACTGGTTTCTCAGAATAACTTAATTTCTGAAAGGCAACACATTAAAACAACTGCACATAGTCTTACCAACCAGGAGACACAATTTGAATAGGACATAATATACTTCTGAAGAATAAAGGCTGGAAGCACATTGATCCTGTTGATTCATGTTACACTGGAAGCTTCTATCAAACATACTGCCGCCAGCAAGAGTATTACCTGTGTGCTCATCCTGGCATATCAGGCACTTGCAGAATGCCAAACCCCCCTCTTTGTTATTACTTGCTTTATTGGGTGCTTCTATGTGTGCCTTCACACGTGAAGGTGTCCTAGGAAAAGAACATCAGCATTTGTGAAAGGTCTGCAGAATTAGGGTGGTCCTAGTGTTGTGTGTGGTGATTTGGCAGTGTATTGTTAGTTAGCTGTTCTTCTTACACCAGCAACTGACTACACTGCCACATTAGCACATCACTGTTGAGACAAAAATATAAACACTCTTATTATAAATATCTCATTGGAGCCTTAGCTGCTACGGGGCCCAGCTCTTCTGACTGAGAGGGACTGGGCTAGGTTATGCAAACCGAGTGAATGTAGGCTATAAAAATAAATGAACGTGTTTTTCACACACTTTCAGACAGCTAATCCAACTGATTTCTAAAGAGTTTACTAAATTATGTAAGTATAAGAGTTCCAGGTTTGGACCCTGTGTGAATATGTTTCTTTTACATCATTAAATATTTGCTAGAGCATTGATGCCCAGGGGGCTTAGCAAACGAGTGTTTTGTGGTAGCACTGAAGGATGTGTCCAGCTGGTAGCAGAAATGGTTTTAGAACATTTGCACTCCCCAGCAACTTTTTTGAAAGAGGAGGTGACAGTTAAATGGTATCTGTTGGATATAATGAGGATGTGTCAGACCTAAGAAGTTAGAGAAGCATGGGATAGGAATGAAGGAAGTGTTAGGATGCAGGATGCAATAGGTGATGCTCCAGTGGAGTTGAAGCAACTGTAATAGTCATGGACTGAATTGTGTTAACCTTCTTAAGAGGACAATTTTTATCTTAAATTTGGTGGGATTATTTAAGAATCTGATAGGTTTTAATCTGTTTATCGCATTTGTGATTTACTGTGTGTATATATATATCTCCTATATAAACTGTAAGATGATATATGTACAAGTATGTATTAATACTATTTTGTGGGCTTTTGACTATAGATAGTTAGATCTGAAGGGAGCCAACAGGAGAGCTGGAGAGGGACTCTGTCAGGAAGTGTAGTGACAGGACAAGGGGTAAGGCTTTAAATTGGAAGAGTGGAGATTTAGATTAGGTACTAGAAAGAAATTCTTTCCTGTGAGGGTGGTGAGGCGCTGGAAGGGGTTGCCCAGGGAAGTTGTGGATGCCCCATCCCTGGAAGTGTTCAAGGCCAGGCTGGATGGGGCTTTGAGCAACCTGCTCTAGCGGGAGGTGTCCCTGCCCATGGCAGGGGGGGTGGAACTCGGTGATCTTTAAGGTGTCTTCCAACTCTAACCTTTCTATGATCTTCTTGTGTAACAGTGTTCTAACTTTGCAAATCTTTGCAGATTTGTCAGTTAAAGATGCTTTATTTTTCATAGATGAATGAAAAATTACTTTTTTTTTTTTTTAAAGTTGCTTTTGAATGTCTCACCTTTTGAATACAGTTAAACAGTTATCTTTGTTGGAAAATGTTTTGAAGCACTTCAGGTATTTCCAGTCACTGTTAGTCTTAGAATAGAGCAGCACTAATGCTACCAGTGCTTCTTTCATGTAGATAGCTATTCTGAAACACTGGTTTCCCTTGTTTCTTTTCTTTCAGTCCTACTTTAAGACGTGGACAGCTGGAATGAGGTTCTTTATTCCAATTCACTGTCTCTCTTCATCAAATAGATAAATCAAAGCACTTGGCATTTGAAACACAACAGTGAAATAGAACTGGAAAAGGGTTTGCAGTTACACGCTGAATTGTGGAGATTGCAAGGTGAGAAGAGTGGGGCTTCTGCCTCTACTTGAAGACTGTTGTTTTATTCCAGAGATGTGAGGTAGATGGCTGGGGAGCTGCGCCTTGGACTGTCTCAGCAAGTCCAAGAGTGCCAGGCTGTTGTTTTTTGTGCCTCTTGAATCCTGCCGTAAGCACCCATGGTGAGAAGACTGGGAATCCAGCAGGAGATGAGCTCACAGCTGAGGCACCGTACTGCAGTGAAATTGTATGGAGAAAGCTAAAAAGGTTAAAGGTGCTGTAAAGGTAAAGGTGAAACATAAAATTATTCAGGATACAAAGCAGGCAAGAAAACATTTTTGCAATATTTTCTTTTAATAATTTTATTTTCTATGTACAGTTTTTTACAACTAAGTTGACAGCTTCACAACTCTGTAATTTCCCTTGAGAAGGTATTGCAAAACTGGTATCTTCAGCCATGTTGGTCTCGGAATACCCTGGGCCTCAGGTCTTTCAGTCAGGGCAATTATGTGTTAATAGACTATAAAAATCTATTTGTTACTTGTTATGTGGGAAACAAAACTCTTCTGTGCAGATACCGAGTAATTTATCAACAAGTCCTCTTCTTAGCTATCTTCCTGCTGGTGACAACCGTAATTAGCTAGCGTCAGGGATTTAAAGAAACATCCAGGAACTTTATGCAAAGGGACGGTCCATCCCTGCAAGGTACTTCTTGCCTTGCCATTCTAAGTAACCTCAGTGGTCGCAGGAGCCAATCCAACATTAATAGACATCACGTAGCTGAAAATACTAACGCCAAAAAGAAGTAACAACACCTGATGGTTTAGCTTCTAGCAGCATTTCTGAGGAATGTAATAAGGCTGTGGGCCTATGCTGTTGAATAGGTTCACAGTGTGAATGGCTTTTTCAGAGGTCTTCTCTCTTTTTCATGATAATATGCCTGATTAATGATGCTACTTCTGGCTTGATACTTTCTATGGGCTCTTCAGGTCTCCAGAATTTCACAACTTTACCCTCAGGGCTGACAAGGTACTTCCAGAAATTCCATCGAGGCTCTTTCTTTGAAGAATCTGTAAAAATGGCATGAGATCGTTTCAGTGAGTTATACTTGTCATTGTTTCATTACCCTGCTGTGATGCTTCAACTGTTTATGCTGAAGTAATCCCACTTTGTTCTAGGCATGGATTTACCTGTTGGTGTTAATGATATGAAAAGTAGGAAGTGAATGATCCTCTCCCCATCTTGTGAAACTGTTTACAAGTTCCTGCTTCTACTACGTGCTCCTTCCTAGGGAGGGGGATATGAGGGCTGCATACTTATTTGGGGAATCCCCTCTTTTATCTTGGTTTGAGGGAAGTGAAATGGGAGCAAGAAGTCATACCGGTGGTGGCTTAATTCATCTGCTTTCATCTCATGAGGCAAAACCTTATTAGTATGTTTGTTATCATGAATACTTGGCAAGATAATTTCTGAGATGAAAGGGCTCTCAGGAAACTATGTGGCTTCTAGAGGAGGCAGAAGCAGCTTCTCGACTCTGGCCTTGTCCTTGGAGAATCTCACAGGTTTAGAGGGAAATCTCTTTTGAGAGAAGAACTAGGGGAAGACTTTAGGAGATTTTGACTGGGGAACAGTTGTCCAGTGCTGAACCCTACAAGGATTCTTGGTAGCAGTGGGCTGAATTTTGCCATTGGACTACATTGGTGATATCATGCCTGTATGGGGCCACCATGGCAGGCAAATTGGTGTGGTTAAGCTGCATGTCATGGATGCTCTGGCCCAGGTAGTAGTTATGTCTTTGCTGAGTTGTTGTATCTAGGATCAGTCCTGAAGTAACATAACCCCAGCTCCGAATATTTTTCTTAGTATACTCGTATTGATGCATATGAGTAGCTCATACGAAGTACAGACTCGTAGGAAGCTGGACATTATTTGAGGAGAAGTGAGACTGCAAACCTTAGACTGACCCACCAAAATGCCTTACTGCTATGAAAGCTCAAGGAGCGGTTGTGTGAAGGCCTTGGCACCATGTTTATGCTGCCAGTGGATTTCTTTTGCACTAGACTGTCTGACAGTGCTGGACAAACTAGCTAGCAGCCACAGTCACACGGGGGTGTAGCATGAAGATGTTGCAACCTTCTGATTGTCAGGACAGCTACATGAAGAAAACAGGTGCTTCTTTAATTGAAGATGCTCAGTAATTTCATGTGATGCAGAGGAATGCAGCAAAATAAAGACCTTATTCCGAAATACTTAAGTACCAGAGGATCTTTCTTCTTTCGGGTGAATGGCATGTCAAATAAGAATTGCCAAGTAAATACGGCTGTTCTGGTTTTGTATAGGTATTAACACCTGATACTGATTGCAATGGTAGAATGTGGATTCATCCCACCCAGCTGGTGCCTATGCGCTCTACTCTCCTCTATAATGAACTGAGAGGCACCTCCAGAGTGCAGCCAGTAATTGTACTGGATGTCAGGCAACTCAGAGCAGCGAGGCACTACCTGAGGTCTTTGGTGACATGCCTAAGCGGAGGTAGAAAGAAATACAGTTACAGTGACAGTGATGGCCACTTAAATGATGCCTAAATGATAACTTCCAAGTACATAAGAGGCATTCACAGAGGATGTGGCAAACAGCAACAGACAAGTGGTGTAAGAAAAAAATCATTTAGATGTTGAAATAGCTTTCTGACAAGAGGAGCTGTGAAGAGCTGGGGCAGACTGGGATGTTTTGGATCCTTCCATACTGGAAGTCTGGAGAAGCACATACAGTACTGATTGGGGTAAATGTAATCCTGTCTTGGGGCAGGGAGATGGAATACAGGTTTGGGCCTCTTCCTACCTTATTTTCTAGTTAAAATGATGTGATAGGTAAGTATTATGTTCTAATTATCCTTTCTTTCATATATATCAGTGTTTAGTATGGGTCAAACCCTGGGCCAAAGCTCAGGAAAATTCAGAGAGGCTTTTAAAGTTGGTTTGGGTCTGTGGGCTCTTTGGTGAACTGCAGACGGTTTCATTTAGCTTGTGAGACTATGTGGCTTTAAGTCAATAAATGCTTACTGTAACAGGAGTATGGGGGTGTGGGGGTTTTGCAGCCTCACCCTGAAGTTCACAAGACAAAACAAAGCAAATCAGTGATTATATGTCACTACAGTGTATATAATCCATCTGTACAATATAGTTTGTATAAAGGGAGATATATGACTCTGCTAAAACAGGAATCTTGTCTGCAGGTGTTTATGTAAATGGTTCCAGTAATTTGAAGACACCCCCTCCCCCAAAACACCCCCACACCCTGCCCCCTGTTACATTGTTGTCCCTGAAAAAAGTTTTTCAACAAAAGTCACCTAATTTTAAACGGGATTTTGTAGATGAGAGTCTTTGCATTCAAGTTTATACATCTAAAAAAATGTGTATTTCTAATTGGGCTGGTCACAGTAGTCTGTTTTATAATCAGTGGGAAGAAATTGATACTTTCAGGGTAAAAGTCTTCTAACCATATTTTTGATATCCACATTGGAGTGAGGTGAATTGTATGCTGAGTGCCTGTTTCTCTCCATAGACTATGAAGACTGTAATATTTCCTGATAAACAGACCAGAGCTTAGGGTGAACACCATGGTTATAGTCAGTTTAATATATAAAAGAATACAGTTACCTATTAGAAATTTAAAGGCAGGTTCTGCTTCTGATCCTAGGATCTTGATTTTGTGGAAAACAGGGAAGGTTACTCCATAGTTTCCTCTGGCAAAAGATTCTACTTCCTGGCTTGAACTAGGCTCTGATTCTCCAAACTGGTTGCAGGGAAAAGCCAGCACAGTGAAGTGGGAGGGACCAAACTCTCTGTGTAGTTCTTGCAGTGCGATGTAATTTTTGTCTGTGTGTTGGCAGTAACTGGCCACGTTTACAACCAAAGTTGCCTTTAGAGAAATCAAGATATGATGGTAAGAAAAAAAAGAAAAGTAATAGAGATACAGAGATTATAATTCTTAAAATGGCATCTCCTACTACCACAGTCGTTCTTGCCTGAGGGCTAAATTTAATATCTGATCATAATTTCATTCAATGGATAAGGATGATAACAGCTTAAAATATTTACTTTCAGGCAGCCTGTTTTAAAAATCCAGAAAATGTATGAACTTAAACTTACAGCTTTGTTTAAATATAAGCACATAAAAATCAGATATTTAGCACAGATACTAAAATCATATTTACTAGATCAACTTCCAGAACTCAACACAATGTGCTACTGTTCTTAACTAAAGTCAAAAGGCACAAAATATAGTGATAGGCTCTACTGATTTATAATAAAGAACGTGAAGCTGCATTTTTCTTGATTTATTAAATCTAATACTTAATTCCTGGAGCAGGCCTAGATGAAATAAATTTCTGTCTAGTTGACTGTTTGAAGCACAGGAATTTACTGCGTATCTCTGATGAAAATTCCTATAATGGAACTTTCTGTTAGCGTGCGACCAGAAGCCTGTTTTTCACTAACGATTCAAGACAGACATAATGAAGTTGTAACTTACTTTCCCTCTGTACTTCTCCAAGGAAACGATCCTTCCTCTTGAATCCTTGACTTCGAAAGAATAAAAATCTTTGATTTTAGGTTTAAAAAACCTGAGTTGCAGCAGGCAGAGAATGGCTGTACACAAAACCATCGACAGAAAGACAACAAAGACCCTTGCTTTGGGCACAGAGTATTTCAGTGGGTAAGTAGTTGTGAGAGGCTCCATTTTCGGAACCTTTGGGAGAGGAGGCTGCGCAGGCCTGGAATGCGAAGGAGGAGCTGAAATACGAAACTCCCAGATTGCGCTGGAAAGAAAAAGCTGCTCATTTTGTCCTTGTTTGCAGCAGTGGCTGTGTTCCTTCTGCTGTGTTTCAGAGCTCTTGAGTAAAGTACAGAAATCTCTCTGGCTGGGAAAAAAAAAAAAAAACAAAAGAAAAAAAAGTGTGTTCCCATCAATTAAGGTTGCTGATTGCTCCGTTTAACTGACCTGCGTGGGATACTCCAGTGTTTGCACACTGTCTTGAGAGGGACCTCTTTTGTGGGTCTCTAGGGTGTCTCTGGCACATTGCCTTGGCCCCTTGGGTGTCCCTGGCAGAGCTGTTCAGCAGCAGACACAGCCCTGGAGAAGCAGTTTGGGACCAGCTGTTTAGGTAGGAGCAGGGCAATGCGGCAGAAGCCACCCACTTAGCAGCTTCTGTCCTGCCTCTCATCAGCTGCTGTGGGATCGCAGGCAGCTTTGTTGGTAAAACATGCAAAGGGGCAGAGAAAAATTCCTTGTTTATAGGCTGGCATAGAGGAAGTTAATGAGGTTGGTTTGTTTGTTTGTTTATGGAAGCAGCAGCTGATGATGGAAAATAGGTTGCTATTTTTATGGCTGCTGGCTAGCTGGAAGCTATGTGTGCTGAGATGGCAAGATGGAATGTTTGCATGAGAGAAGACAGAATTAGCTGAGAATCTCGAGTGTAAGCCAGTGGTGTTTGGCTGAGGCAGTTGTGAAAAGCTCTCTGAACTTTAGAGTCACTCTGGTCTGGTGTCTCATCTGTCTTCATTTTATTGGTTTATATTTTAAAAATGTTTGTGTGCTGCTCTTTGTTTCTGAGGATACATCAACATATAATGGTTACAACTCAAGTCCAGAATAAACAAAATTTTCTCTGTCTTTTTTCATGTCTTCCCTTGCTCAGTTCTTCCTTCTTTCTTTCTGCCCATTTGGTGTTTCCTCTCTTCCTCTCAGATTTTGGGATTTTCTTTTGTCCTCACATTTCTGTTCATGGGCTTTTTTAAGCTATTGCTTGTCTTTCAGCCTGTGTTGCTTGTCAGGCTCTGCTAACTCTTTTTTTCCTCCCAGTCCAAAGCACTATTGAAGAGTGATTTCCGTCTCAGTTGTTTTTCTTACCACTTTTATTTTTTGTTGCACTCAGAGGCTACATTTTAAAGGAGGGAAATAAAATGGGATTTTCTGAAGATCAGGAATCTGACCTCTGGAATCCAGGGGTCTGTTGCTTTCCAGTGACTCTAGGATCACCTCAGCTAGACTTGATTTGTACAATCTCATAGTGGTATGTTTGACTGCTTCTATGATGTTCTCTAATAGTAAGGTCCATGTTAATTTTGTTTAATAAGACTATATAGAGAGTTTCACACAGCTGTACATGACAAAGAGATGCTTAGGAAGTATAGTGAAATTTCAGTATTTCTATGAGTGCTTCCTGTGATCTGGTGATCTGAGGATGTGTGAGGCTTGGTGTCTGCCTGGCAGTGAGGCCTGTCAGTAGGTGTTTCGGTGCTGGGGACAGAAAAGATGCAGACTTCTATGCTAAAATGACCAAAGCTGTACACATCAAGCCAGCACAGGTGACTAATGCTGACTTTAAAGCAAATTTCAATGTGTTTGGTTTCAGAAAATCCATGCAAGATCCCAGTGTCTTAAGTTATGTCTCAAAAGCTTGTAATTTGCATCTAATATTATTTCAGAAATAAACAAAAAATAAGTTACAAGGCTTAATATACTAGAAATGTTGACGGGAGTACCTAATAATGATCCGGAAGCCCGTTATACTTTCTGTGCTGCCTTACTGTTGTTACTTTCACCAAAAACATTGCTTGAAAACTCTGGAAAACAAAATACTGTGTTCAGTATTATCTAGGCTCTTACGTCCAAATTTTCACCCATTCTTATGCTTTTATGATACATGCTTACATTCTTATGCACCCAAATTGCTCTACGAATGAATCCGAAAGTAAGAAGTGTAAATCTGTCATTTAATCTTTACTTAGTATGCCTTAATGTATGAAAAGTATACGATAGTATACCAAAAAATAATGCGAGCAAGCCCCAGTGGTGGTGGGAAGATTGGGCAATCAGTAGAGACCTAAGCCCTCCGTTGGGTGAAGACCAGCAAACCAACCAGCCTGGTTCCAAGCAGCCAGCATGCACGTTTGCCCAAATGCCTGGCTCTCAGGGAGGACTGGGCCCAGGATCTGATGCTGAATGCTTGAAGATGCCTCGGGCCTTTCAGAGGCCACTGCTGCACCCTCGTCCATGAGTGACACATGTTTAGGTTTCTTCTCTGCCACAGGCTTTCTGTGTGACAGTTGATTTAGGGGTACTTATCTGATCAGAAACAATTATTTCTGTTTTTCACCCCCTCACTCTTTCTCCATCTAGGTGACTGGCTGCTGGAGCCACCCTCAGCCCAACACCTGTTCCCATGGCCTGCTGGCTCTGAGGTGGCAGGGGAAACCCTGAAACGGCAGGAAGGGGTGAATTGATACTCAGTCATGACTAATTGTGGTGTTTTGTCTCCTTTCACTTCTGCAGGTCCCAGACTTGGAAAAGACCACGTATGCCAGGTTTAAGAGCTCGATTAAGAGGAAGCTGGCAGCCAGGGCACCGGTGGCGAGCAGCCCTATTGTCACAAGATGGCAGCAGCTGCACACAAGAGGCGGCACCGAGCATCTGACCGCCCCTTGTGCCTCCGGGAGCGCCCAGCGCACCAACTCGTGTGGAAAGGGTCCAGGTCAGACAGGGTGCAAAGGAACCTTCTTGTACAGAGGGTGGCCTCATGCAGGGACATCTGAAATGACCCGGAGGGGGGAATTAGTGTAAAGTGTTTCCCCATGTCCCCTTGTCAGGGGCTCTGTGTGTAGGCAGCATGGAGCAGCAGCAGTCTGTGCCCAGCCTCACAGGCAGAGCATGCTCAGGGCCACCGTCCTCTTGGCAGGAGGACATGGGAGTTGTGAGAGGAAAGCTGGGCCAAAGGTCCCTGCTCCCAGAGCACAGACAGGCTAGGGCGGCCAGTCACACGGAGAGCTGACGTCAAGGTGGGATGAAGGAAATTAGAGATGTGAAAGCTTCATCCCCAGCCAGACATGCAGACCAGACTTTTTTTTCCACTATGATGGGAGCTGTATTGGGATGGGCTTCATATGCACTGGGCTGTAACAATGCACAGGGTTTGTGGCTGCAGCTTCATATCTGGAATAGCTAACCGTAACTGACAGGAGAGCAGGAGAATTCAGAGAGGCCTTTCTCCTTCCCTTCTGCTTCTTTGCCTTACTGCAGACTTGGCCATAACTGCAGCATTAGAACCAGGCTGCACGGCTCGATGTGCGATAGTGTACAGCCACTGAAGGAGAAGCTTGCCCTGCATTATTGTCTCTCCTGCAATGTTCAGGGCTTCAGATGTTGACAATGGGACAATGGCCAAGGGACTCTCATACTCAGTTCACCTTAGGGAGAGACTTACCTCCAGAGCACAGATAAAACTTTAAGAACTTTGACTGGGTCTGGAGAAGAACTGACTCTAGAGGAGGCTGTTTCTCTCTGAAAACAACAGAAAGGTGAAATAAGTCACTCTCCTATTTCAGTCAGTGCTAGGGGATAGTGGGGAACGATTTACATGGGCTGTGTTCAAGAGCTTCCTGGAAGATCTAGGGAACTAAACAAGGCTCACATCTTGATTAATAATAGATATATTTAGAGAGCAAATGAAAGATGCTGTGTTCAAGGTGTTCCTATGATTCCATCCATGTTTCTTGGTCAGAAAGTGCAATTCTGTGTTCTGCTGAGCAGAATACCAGAGCTGTTAGCAGTACCTGCCCAGCTCTAGGAAACTCAGGTTCTAAGACAAAGTGAAGTCTTTCCTGCTTCAGTTTCTAGAACAGAAACTCCAGTATGCTGTCTCCACTGGCAGCAGTGAAAGCCTGTATGGTTCTGGGGAATCATACTGATGCTGATTTCCTATGGGGTAGAATCTTGTGTAATCTGTCAATAAATCTAAGGCAAGATATGAGCTACAGTAGTAAACAGGCACACTTTATAAAGGGAATGATCAATCTGACCTTTTTTAGACATCTCTTTCAGGATAAGATGAATAGTGCTATAGAAATGTCTCTTCACTGATGAAAGGAAAGCAGGGTGACTTAGGTGTCAGATCTGCTTGTAGAGAACTGCTACTATGAAATCAGTGCTACTGTGAAACATGTTTGGCAAATAGCTGTGTGCATGGTTTTTAAAGCTATTGTTTTTATTAAAATTGCTTTCCAGTGACAACTCAAGTGCCTAAGAAAGTTTCCGTCATGAGAACTGTAGTGACTCTACCTAGCAGTCATGCTGCAGCAGACTTGGAAGGAGAGAATAGAGGGAGAGCTGAAATGGAAAAGAAACAGGTGAGTAATGCAACATTCAAATGCAGTGGTAGGGTATTTGCTTTCCTGACGTTTTTGTTCTGTGCCCCCTTATCTTTGGCCTGGAATCTGTTATGCTGATGCTACCTTATTGACATGGAGAACAGTAAAAAGAAGAGGTCCATTTAGGAAGGGTCTGCTAAAGAGGTGTAAGCAGCAATTGCTTTGTCATTTATTTGATTCAGCTTTTTCCCCCTTCCTCCAGGCTATCGCCTGCAAGATACATTGGTTACCTCTGAGGGAAAACATATATTGTGAAATATACGCCTCAAAACCATGAATGACTCAGGTTTCCACTTATTTTAATAACCACTATGTGTGAAGAAGGTCACTTCTTCAGTTATGCAGGATGTAGTGGGTCATTTTGTCACGTAGACAGAATGAGACTCAATGAAAAATTTGCCCAAAAGTAGCTTTCTAAGATTAAAATATTTTGTCATGACAATAGAAGGTCAGATTCTTGGCCAAGGATCAAAGAACACATGGAATCTACCTAACATGACACAAAGACTTCAGATCACATCCCATTTAGGTGTTACTTTCTATTGCTGGACACTTTATCCCTTAATTTTTCCTAGTGAATGCTGACACATTACTTTTTTTTTTCTTTTCGGGCATTCTCCTTTGTTTTTTTGTCATCTTAAATAAACCTATGCTCCAGCCACCCATCTGTTCATTTTTGATAACTTCTTGCAAATTGACTTTCCATGTTAGGCATGTTATTATCATAACGTTACACTCAAAAATACCTTTTTATTTTAGTGCTGTCTAACTGTGACTCTTCCTATAATAAGTTGTAATTTTTTACTTAGTGACCATGCTTTTTCTTGTGCTTTCCTTTCCTTGATTGCACCCATTGCAAGGTCAGTACTGAAGATGCTGATAGCTGTTTTCCTGTGATTACTTTTTTGGCCATAGCTGTTGAGTAAGGGTGCTTCAAAGATGCATACCAAATAACCTTGCATATAGTGGTTTATAATCCTTAATTAATATTACTGAGAAGTTTCTGTGATGGTATCAAGCTCAACTCCTAAGAAAAGGAGGTAGTGTCAGGACATGTGGGCTGACAGGCTTGTTGATTGATATCTTCTAATAATTGTACTCTTGAGGGTCATTAGATACATGCTTTTACATCATTCTGGAAAAAATGGCCCTTGGGGCAAGCAATTTCCTTCTCAGTAAGCAAAATACCTTGGAAAATCTTCCTTTCAACAACAGTTCATAGTCTGATTGGAAAGTCTGTGAATTTTAGAATTGTTAAAATACGCAACTCAATGGGTTTAGAAGGCTCTGGGGAGAACCTTATAGCGGCCTCCCAGTACCTTAAGTGGGCCTATAGGAAAGATGGGGAGGAACTCTTTTATTGGGGACTGTAGCAACATGATGAGGGGTAATGGTTTTAAGCTGAAAGAGGGTAGATTTGGATTAGAACCTAGGAAGAAATTCTTTCCTGTGAGGATGGTGAGGCACTGGAACAGATTGACCAGAGCAGCTGTGGATCCACCATCCCTGGAAGTCTTCAAAACCAGGTTGGATAGGGCTTTGAGCAACCTGGGCTAGTGGGAGGTGTCCCTGCCCATGGTAGGGAGGTTGGTACTAGATGATCTTTAAGGTCCCTTCCAACTCTTAATTATTGTATGATTCTATAAAAAAGTCAGTCCCCATCTTTTTTATAAGCCCACTTTAAGTACTGAAAGGCTGCAATAAGGTCTTGCTGGAGCCTTGTCTTCTCCCAGCTAAATAACCTTGGCTGTCCAGTCTGTCCTTAGGGGAGAGATGGCTCTCCTCTGGGCCCATTCCAGCTGGTCCATGCCTTTCTTAACATTAGGTGCTCCAGAGCTGGATCCAGGTGGGGCCTCACAAGAGCAGAGTACAGGGACAGAATGACCTCCTTTGATCTGCTGGTCACGCTTCTTTTGATGCACTCCAGGATACAGTTGGCTTTCTGGGCTGGGCTGTGTGTGCACATTGCCAACACACGTCGCACTTTTAATCTGCCAGTAACCCCAGCTCCTTCTTGCAGAGCTGCTCTCAATCCCTTCATCCCCCAGCCTGTATTGATACTGGGGATTGCCCCAGCTGAGGTGCAGGACCCTGCACTTGACCCTGTGGAACATCATAAGATTCACATGGGCCCATTTTTCGAGCTTGTTCAGGTCTCTCTGGGTGGCATCCCATCCCTCAGGCACGGAAACTGCACCACTCTGCTTGTCATCAACAAACTTGCTAAGGGTGCACTTGATCCCACTTTCTATGTCACTGATCAAGATTTTAAACAATACTGGTCCCAACATGAACCGTGTGTCAGTCTTTCATGCCTACAGTGAAGTTACTTACCTAGAATTAGGCTGTAATTTACAAGCAGGAGTTGAGTGAGAATTAAGATATTCTGAGTTCTACTTCAAGAACCATTTCAGAGAACTATGATGTGGGGGTCTTTGAGATAACACTGTGGGATGACCAAAACCCAAGTTCTTCCTAAAACAAAAAATTTAGAAGCCAGAAAATCTATTAATCTTCTTAGATATAGTAAGTAATGACTATTAAATTTGTGCTGCCTGGTAGCTTAAAGGGATGGGGTGCATTGAAAAGAAAAATTATTCTCACATTCCAGTGAATGTGTGTGGTCTGTGGTCTCTTTGTGGGCCAAAAGATAACTTCCTTGTATACACAGTTGGTTTTCCATAGAAATATCTGCATTAAAGTTCAGGGGACACAGATACAAGCCATCTGATTAGCTTTCTGCCAGGTTGTCTATATGAATCATATAGAAAATGCCTTTCAAAGCTGAAGGGCTGCTATAGAACAGCTGGGATATATAAAGAAGGAACTCTTTTTTCCCAGTTATGTTTTTGTAAGACATTTCTTACCATGATTGGAACAGAGTTTTGAAGAAGTACACTGAGTGTGCTTAGAAGGATAGATTTCACAGACATTGGAGGAGGAACATACTAATTTTGAGTGGCTGGTAAAAACATCAACTCCATTTCCACCTGATTGCAAATACAGACCAAACAGACAACTGACATAAGAGCATTCAACTCAGGGAACGTTGTGAAGAAATGCATATTAGTAGTGATTGATGAAGAGATTTATATCCCCTGTGAGGTGATCTGAGTCTTTTCCTGAATCTTGGCTAATGTCCTAAGCTAACTTTTTTTTTCCAAAAAAGAATGAAGTTCCAATAACAATTCAGATCTGCCTTCTCTTATCTTTGTCCTTCATCATCTGATTCTTTGTTGCCCAAGGAATTGATAAAGTAAATGAAAACATTTATTCCTCTGAAACACCTGGTACATATTTTCAGTTTCATGTTGTAATAGTGGTTTAAGGAATGGGATCATGAAGTCCAAGTTCTGGGACCCTGTTTTGAAAGAGGAATCTGACATCCAGCAGGTCTCATGCTCGAATCAGTAGCCCTGCTGTGTATGCACCACACAGCTGACCTTCCCTCACAGAGCAAGCCTGAGGCATCAGGCTTACAGTCGGCATGCAGAAAACATGGCATTGTATGCTGGTAAAATTAGCCCAAATGCCAGTTCAGAAGAGGAAGAGAGGGCATTAACGTTTGGCAGGTGACCTGTGGTAGTACCTACAGATGTACAGGGCCTGTGACCTCTTCCACTGATAAGATGGCCTTGTTTTAAACAGCTTTCTTAAAATTTATGTGATCATTAGCAGTGAATTAATATTTTATGGAAGGAAAGGTTGTGGCTTAAGTTAGAGCACATGATTTGGACATCAGTATTCTGTATTTGTTACTGGTCTCCTATCCAAGACACAAGCTGTTTTGAAGCTTTTTTGTAATGACTGTTAAGCACTTTGATGGGAGTTGTGTTATGCATGATGCTTACATTTTTGACAGATTTCTTCATTCAGTCATGTTTTCACTTCAATGTATTGGCAGAAAAGTCCTTCTCAGCTTCCAATGGCCCAGGAGGCTGGACATAGCATTGCAAAACGTGGTGACATGAAAGTCTGTGAGAATACCATTTGCATCTGGAAAGGTATGTTTCAATATAGCAAATATTTTCATGCACACTGAACAGAAATGTACAGCAGGCTGCATCTATACTGGAAAAACAAGTACATCCACCTTGTTCCAGCAAGTGTTACAGAAAACTACAAAGTGGCTGAGATCATATTGCTTGGGGCTGCTTCTAGAGTTCTCTCTGCCGTTCTACCTCTTCAAGTGTAGTATATTGCCTGGGTCTCCTTCGGGCCCCATCTGATGCATTAATAGCCTGAAAAACATGAATTTCCTTTCAGCTTTGCAGTTCTAGAATCCTACCAGTAACATGGGATTGTGCTGCAGAATGGGCACAGGATATATACCATATGGACTGTTGTGTACATGGGAGTGTAAGACATGCAGTGATAGTGGGGTCCTGGTCCTACCTATAGGGAATGGTACCTGGAGCACACTATTGCTAGTACATCCCCTGAGTTGGTTAATTTCCTCCAAAAGATATCCCAGAAATGATAGAGCATAAGGGGGTGTGAATCATCAGGTGACTGGAAAACAGGTGGGATGTTTCCAATCATCAGGTGATTGGAAAACAGGGTTATTTGAGTATGAGGCAATTAATTAAATATCAGATCAATGTTTTGTTGTCTTCTGTCTTGGACAGGTGATTTTTTTTTTTTTTTGTGATCTGGCTATGTCTGTGTATGATGGGTTTTTGACAGCCAGGGCCTGATTCACGCTCATGTAGAAGAGTGATAAATGGCTTCTTTATTATGAATCCAGAGTTCAGGTCCTGTAGAAGAAGTTGGGGGCTATGTGGCAGATTTATATATCCCTTTGATGTTCTTATCCATGCAAATAAGACTCAGTTCAGAGCAGTCAATAGCAACAGTGTAGGGATTAGTCAAAGTGGGTTTTTTTTGTTGGTGGCAAATGAATACAGGTATCANTTTTCTGCAGAGAGAAATCTCACTTCAGTAATATTAGAACAATTTATGGTTAAAATGCAGTGTTACATATCCTATCGGCTGGGTCTGACAAGGTCGTTCCCGCAAGCCTACTTGACTGTTAAATTGCACAAAATTTTAGATACAGAAGAAAATCACTGTGGCCTGCTTCTTGCATATCTTCAGTCTTTATTTCGTGAGAGAAGGGGGAACATTTGTTGTCTTGCAGAAATGAATTCTGAATTAGGGGTCAAGACTGAGGACAGCTTAGGGAAGGACTGTCTGAAGTCAATTCTCAGAATTTATCCCTGGACTTCCATATAGGATGTCTATCTGTGTTACAGAGTACAAAAACTTTGTCAGGGCTGTCAGTGTTTTGAACAGAAAAGGCTACAGGTGGTAATATCTTCTGCCCATGAAACTTTTGATACTTGTTCTAGTTACTCCTCTCTGCAGAATAACACAAAGAGAAAGTCAAAAAAGAATGGCACAAATGCGGATCTCCAGGTTCTTGCTCTGCACATTACATCAAGATAATTTCTTACACATAAAAATCTATCATTAAATGATTCATAGTGCTAACAATCTGGCTTTTTCCTGTTATGTTTAGGAGTCCTTGGAGCATAATGTAGACAATGACTACAAAAGATGACTCTTCTGCTTGCTCATACCTGTATTTGCTTTTGTTTCTCGCTTATGTGTTGTCACAAACTGCATGTGCTTTAAAAACCTTTTCCTGTGGTTAAGTATTGATGGGGGAGACCTTTTGGTGGGAAGTTAACAGAAGAAGGCCGAGAAGTTAATTGCTGTATGAGGCGGTTTTGAAGTGGAAGCACATACGAAATGTTCTGCTACTAACACCTTCTGACAGAAAACTAAAGTGAAAAAGAATAAAACCAACACACTCTGCATTGAGCTATAGTACAATTTCAACAAAATAATAGTGTACTCTGTTCTAGCTGACTAAATCCATGGAGGCTTGAAAGAGGTGGTAGAAGGTGGCTTTCAGCTAGTTGATATTCTATAGTCTTTTGAGCCTACCCACAGAATCACAGAATACGAGGGATTGGAAGGGACCTTGAAAGATCATCTAGTCCAATCCCCCTGCTGGAGCAGGAGCACCTAGAGGATAAATTAAACCCTTCTGGCTGGCCTCCATTGACCATGGAGAGACAAATACAGTGAGAATGTGAAAGGCTTAGGCCTGAGAAAAACTGGTGATGTTTTGCATTACTGATTTATGTGTGATGAATCTTCAAATACAGGATGCCGAGAGGGTACCCAGAATGAGTTTAGAGCTGCTACCATCGTGAAGCCTTCAATACCACTGGAGCCAGAAGCGAGGCTTCATATTACTGGCTTGCGCAATGATTACTGTAAGTTCATCTCTCCTATGTGTGAAGCAGAAATGCTTCAAGAAAGGTGGTGAAGGTCTCTCCTCTTCACAGAAAATGGAAAATCCTTGGGACATATGCATGATGTAATTTTTCTTATACAAACCCTAGAATTGACACTACGTGACTCTCATGCAGTTCCCTTCAACTATAG
>VZTM01032583.1:9583-20593 GCA_013400555.1 Jacana jacana
TATTAGTGCAGACTGAGACATCTACTGATGCCAGGCTTTGTTCACACCTTCAGTAGGTATCACACCACTGCTTCTAGGGTTATCTTCAATAGGGATTTGCTGCATCTTTTTCCCCACACCAGCTTCCCTTCTGGCTTAACCCCCCTGATGCCATTCTTGCCCAAGCCCTCTTACACCCGTGTAAGACCCACCACCATCAGCCTGTGCACCACCAGAGCTGCAGGACACACAGAAGAAGCAAACACATGGGTACTTCAGACACTGCTAAAGCAATCTCAAAGTATTATTCACACAGTTCCCTTAATGTTTTTACCATTCTCCCTACTTTCTCCTTGTTACTCTTCCCTGTGCTGGGTGACTTCCTGATGTGTTGACACTCGTACAAGGTTTCACTCTCCATTTCCATATGGACCTCTCCCTTTGCTATGCTGTTCATCTCAGCCAACAAAATGCCAACTCACCTTTCCTGCCACTATCTGGGTCATGGTAGGGTTTGGGTTAACTGCTGGAGTGAGCAACCAACAGCCAACTCCTTCAGCCACCCTCACCTGCTGTGACACAACTTTGGACAATGGCGCTCTTTTCCTTTTCCTGGAGGATGTGGGTGAAAGTACCAGACAGGTTGCGTGTTAATGGCAAGGAGGAAAGAGAAGGCTCCATGATGACCATGGGCCTCAAGGTCAGCCTCTGGTCAGGTGTTCTACTATCCCAGCAGTAGATTGAGACAGATCAATCAACGTGGAAAAAATGTGCCAAACTGATGGACTGTGGAACCCAGTACAGTTGCAATCTTTGGCCTGTGTCATATCTTGGCAAGCTCTTTCTGATTGAGGAGACAGGGAGATATCCACCTGCAGCCTGTGGAGGTCCACGGTGGAGCAGATATCCACCTGCAGCCTGTGGAGGTCCATGGTGGAGCAGATATCCACCTGCAGCCTGTGGAGGTCCATGGTGGAGCAGATATCCACCTGCAGCCTATGGAGGATCTCACGATGGAGCAAGTAGATATGCCCTGAAGGAAGCTGCAGCATGTGAAGAGCCTGTGCAGGATCAGGCTCCTGGCAGGTGATGTGGCCTGTGGAAAGGAGCCCATGCTGGAGCAGGTTTTCTGGCAGAAACTGTGGCCGGGGGGACACACAACTGGAGCAGCCTGTTCCTGAAGGACTGTCCCCCATAGGAAGGACCCATACTGGAGAAGTTGATGAAGGACTGCACTTTCTGCTCCTGACTGGCTTTGGCTTTCCTAACTCCATGCCTGCGAGCTCAGGTCATGTCTCCATAGTCCTTCTGAGTCACCTGTCTTTGTTTCCATGTCTTGCACGCTTCCCTTTTGTGTCTGAGTTTTGTTAGGAGCTCTCTGTTCATGCACGCAGGGATTAGAAAATGTTTCAAGTCATCTGATCCTGCAATCATTAACATGCAGTGCCATTCTCTTGAGTGTCTCTTCAATTTCCCTTCCTGGTATTAATAGGAGACCACACATGGTTTCTTCTCAGAAGACATATAAGATCACCTTGGATGTGGTGTTGAGGGATCTGGTGTAGGGGAGAACTTGTAGAGTAGGGCTGATGGTTGGACTCGACGATCCCAAGGGTCTCTTCCAACCTGAATGGTTCTATGATTCTAGGAAGACCAGATGTGATGCTACTGGTTGCTCCACCAGTCTTCTGGCTGGCTAGTTTAAACCACTGGGGGATTTTTTAGACCTGGGAATTCAGATTCTGATGACACGCTCAGCCTGGAGCACAAAGGTTTGTTCGGTGTGGGAGGAAAATTTTGCTGCATTGGCCTAATGTTGGTTGAGATCTCAGCAGCTTTCTTCAAAGTGCTTTGTGGTTTCCATGAAGAAATGCAATCAGGCCTGTCCTCAGCTGCTGTGCGCTTCAGAAGGACAGCAGACCCTCCTTCTGGACAAAACAGGACTCAGTATTTCATAGAATGCCCACAGAAGAACGTAAGGCATTGGATTTGGTCGACCATGAATGCTCGATTGGTTCAATTTGAGATGGAGAACAGGTATTGCCCTCCTTACCCACTTAGATGATGTTGGATTTGCACACACTGCAGTAAGTCACTCTTCCTCCTTTTTTCAGGCTTTCAAATGTAACTTCTTTTATCTTATCACTTATTTTTGGAAGGAGTAGTGCTGGTGATTTAGACAGCTTTTATTTGGCATTTCTTTTTCTAAGGCATCTGGAAAGTATTAGCTTACATTTTTGCATGAAGGAGTTGGTACTGAGGCACAAGACGTGCGTGGGACGGCGACTGGGTCAGTGGAGAACCTGTGAACACTCAGGACTTGGGCTTTATCTCTGTTCTTCCTACAGAAATGATCCAGATCATCTGCCGAAACCCCTTTCAACATCAGCACAGGGTAGTTTCCCTTCACCTCGTTCACTGACAGGTCAGATTAACGGGTAATTCAAACATGCCCCACTCATCTCCTCTGCTCAAGCTCCGTTCTTGATCTCTGCTCCGACCTTGTCAACGCTCAGGCCGCTTTCAGCGGGTTCCGTACTTTCTCAACATCCACTGGGATTTCAGATATTAACAGCTTGAAGTTTCCAACATAAACCTTCAAGCAGTGTTAAGCTTGAAGGGTTCCTGAGAGGCTTCTCTAGTTGGAAGGCAGCCCTTGCAGTGCCTTCATGGTTGTCCAAGGATCCTCCGTGTTGACAATCAAGATATTTCATCTGCTCATAATTAAATTCCCATCCTGATTGATACTGCAAAGAGGCAGGAGCTTTTCAAACTGGTTTTCATGCAGGGTCTACGTAACCATAAGCTGGAGCACCCTGTAATGTAAGGAACTACCCACTGGGAACGATCCATTGGCCAAGTGCCAACGTCCAACCAAGTGACCATGGTGGCCAATAATCAAGTTCTCCCAGGACGTCGTGTGAACCGGCCGGCAGAGGCAGGGCCAGAATGTCAACAACTTTACCCACTGGTGACCGTGCTTCAGTTCTGAAGGATTGAGTAGCAGCAGTTTTGAGATCATTTGCTCACTTAAGACAATGGTGTTAATGTTCTCAAAGGTGACATAAGCAGAATTTCAACTTTCCCAGGGCACGATGCAATAAACTGGATGACTGGCGCGGTTTCTCCCCTAGACGGCATCAGAAACGGGAACTGCCACGATGACTCCACTTCCTTTGCTCCTGTGTTTTTCTCCCTGGGGATAAACCCTCATGTGACGTACTCCAAGTGTGGAGTAAGTGGTTTTTCCCACTTCTTCGCTTCTAAAAAGAAGTTTTGTAAGATCAGCAGTAGCTGGGTTCGTGCAATGAGTACAGAGCACGTTGGTTTCTGGCCCCACACCATGCTGTTTCCTCACGTGCAGAGCTAACCCGTGCGTGTCTGGTCATGCTGCTCCCACGCCCAGAGGAGAGCAGGGTGGACAAAGCCTCCTCATCTCTTTTTATCGGTATCGTGTGTCTGGACATTTGCTAATTTCTAATTTCAGCTCTCATAACTTTGATTATATCTCTCTTGGTGGTTGGTTCCTACCTGCCATTAGCCTATGGCTTCCTTTTTGAGTGACCTTCTTCCTTGAGAAACCTCGGGAGGGGGGTGTTAACCCAAGTACACTTTGCTACCCAAGCCATGCTTCCTTTCCTACTTTTCTGCTGTTTTCACTGCTGCTGTTTCTGCTGCTCCATCAATTAGAGAAGCAAACAGCTCAGCACACGTGGTCTCACTCCCAAGGAAGTAACTTGATTTTTCATTATTAATCTTCTTGCAAACTGGTCGGGACAGAATAGAGGAACCGGCTCTGTGCAAAATCACAGCTGTCTCTAAAATTACAGTCAGGTTCTTGGGGAGCAATCAATACTTTCCATCAGGCAGCCCAGGCAGCCCATTACAGATAGTCCTTAAAAACCCAGAAGCAGCAGGGGCAGCAAGGAGAACCATCCAGGGAAGGGCATGGCTTCTCAGCTCCAGAGCTCTCAGCAGCACCTTGCGGCCCTTGGACCGTTTTCAATAACCAAGGTTAGCTCATTGAAGATGAGCTAAAATTAAGAGCTCTAACGAGGATATCCTGAGGTGGATCTTTTGGCTCTCGTGATAAAAATCAGCCACATATTTATTCCTAGTAATAAGATCTGAAAAGGCACCTCGTGCTTGGCAGGCTTAGATCAGTTCTCTTTTTCTAACTATCTCCCGAGGCTGCGTTCTGGGCAATCTGCCTGGTGACAGCTTCATGGTGTCAGCTTGAATTGTATGTTCAGCTGGAAAAGTCCATTCTTTTTCTGGGAAAACATCCTCCAGTATCATTATTTTAGCCCTTTTTGATACCTTAGTCCCGGGGACCAGACTTTTTCTTTCAGTTCTAATTTTCGTTTCCTTCATGCTTGACAGAAAGAGCATTTCAGTCCATTTTGTGTCCGTTCTAAAGATTCCGGTTTGCATCTCTTTTGCCGAAATTTAAAATCTGATTTTCAATTTTGGCAATGGTAACGATCCCTGAGATTTCAAATCTTTCCCCTCTTCACTCTTAACATGGACTCATTAATAGGAAAACAAAAAAAAAAACCCTCTTTATTTCCATTTACGGGGAGTTATCCCCAAAACAGCCAACGAAATATTTAGTTTCCTTAAATGCTTACCCTTCAGTAAACCATAGTTTTGGTTTTTTTTTTTTTTTATTAAAATGATGTAAGAAAATGAGGCTTAATTTAAAATCTATCACACTGTAAAAACTTAGAGAGAAAATATTTATTAATTAATTTTCTGGATACCTGAAAAAATCAAACCACAACCTTCAACTCAAGACAACTCCTATTGTGATGAAAATGAATTGAGAAAAATAATTTCAGGGCAGAGAGGAAGGAAGAAAAGGGTTTCTACACTCCGTGCATTTTGGGGAGAGTTGGCTGTACTGGTAATTAAAAAACAATCTAGGTAACTCCAGCTTAAGCAGTCCCCACAAGAAGGTGTTCTTCTGAGGCTGCAACAAGCAGTTTGTATCTCGGGTTCCATCGTCCCTTCTGGTAAGGTCTGATTAATCCCCGTTTCCTTTATGATTAGAAATAACAGGGTCCACTTTCTCAACAGCACTGATGAACAGCAATGACAACCTGCCTCCACGGAGGGCTCGAGATGTTAACATCAAGGTGATGCAACACAAAGCTGACCTGTCTGTAGGGTACCAGAATCTCTTGCTTCTTTCTGGAAATTCAATCATCAGTTCAGTGGAATAGTATAGGATGATGGGTTGTCACTTCCTGCCTGGCAGCGAAGGGGAAAGGGACCTGGGGGTCCTGGTGGGCAGCAGGATGACCATGAACCAGCACTGTGCCCTCATGGCCAAGAAGGCCAATGGCATCCTGGGGTGGATTAGAAGGGGGGTGATCAGTAGGTGGAGAGAGGTTCTCCTCCCTCTCTACTCTGCCCTGGTGAGACCCCATCTGGAATATGGTGTCCAGTTCTGGGCCCCTCAGTTCCAGAAGGACAGGGAACTGCTGGAGAGAGTCCAGAGCAGGGCTACCAAGATGCTGAAGGGAGTGGAGCATCTCCCAGAGGAGGAAAGGCTGAGGGATCTGGGTCTCTTGAGCTTGGAGAAGAGGAGACTGAGGGGTGACCTTATTAGCATTTATAAATCTGTAAAGGGTGAGTGTCAGGAGGATGGAGCCAGGCTCTTCTCAGTGACACCCAATGACAGGACAAGGGGCAATGGGTGCAAGCTGGAACGGAGGAGATTCCAGTTAAATATGAGGAAAAACTCCTTCAGGGTGAAGGAACACTGGCATGGGCTGCCCAGGGAGGTGGTGGAGTCTCCTTCTCTGGAGACATTCCAAACCCACCTGGACACATTCCTGTGTGACCTGCTCTAGGTGTTCCTGCTCTGGCAGGGGATTGGACTGGAGGAGTGTGAACGTGCTAATCGGGAGCTGCAGTGATGCATCCGGTGCAGTCTCTCCAAGGCCCCTGAGAAAAAGAAGACAGGAAAGTTTGAATTTGATCTCTCTGCTAATTCTGGCAGCGAAGGTGTTTGAATTCAGGTCCCTGCCATCCTGGCTGAAATTGCCAGGCTTCTTTGTTAGCAGACAATTCATTTGTCGTAGAGTTGCGGTTTGTGCACGCTCACAGTTCTTCTATCACATCACTGGTCAGAGCCTGGAATGGGCTGCCCAGGGAGGGGGTGGAGTCCCCATCCCTGACTGTGTTTCAGAGTGGATGAGATGTGGTGTTGGGGGATCTGGTGTAGGGGAGACCTTTGTAGAGTGGGGCTGATGGTTGGACTCCATGATCCCAAGGGGAAAGGGACCTGGGGGTCCTGGTGGGCACTTCCAACCTGAGTGATTCCATGATTCTATGATCAAAATCTCCTGTTGAAACGTGCAGGTGAATGCTTAGTGTTGCTGGAGTCTTCCTCAGTGTGAGACAAGCGTTGAATGGCGTTAGCACTGGAGCACTTTCCTCCTTTTTATCGGCACAAACAGCGAGAACTTTCAAGGTAGAGAAGAATTCACCCATTTCCAGGGGTGGGAGATGATTCTGAAAGTCATTGCCCTGTGTGTTTTGGTGACACTGCTGAGAAAAGGGGGGAATGACGTTGAGAGAATCCCTTCTCCCACCGCTGAGGTGAGGTGCCCTGTAGCAGAGATCAGCATAAGAAACGTGCGGTTGAGCTGCATCACTTCAGTGGAGCATCCCGCTGTCACCGGGATTAAAGAAGCCTTCTTTAGCTGCACCATGGGAGTAGGGACTTCCAACAAAAGAGGGAGAAAACAGGTAAAAAGCAAGATATGTGAGAACTCTGACAGACTCCTTAATTGCTTAAAATGGTAATTGTTCTTGGGGCCAGTTATGAGACACTTACGGCCTTGTGTACCCACCACCCGCGTACCCACCACCCATACTTCCCTCCCAGCGTTACTGCTTGCACAACTAGTCATTCTTTTTGAACGCTTGTGGGGTTTTTTTTTGTTAATACATAGCTTTGTTTTCATTTCTGGTTCTATTTTATATTCTCCTAGGGCTGTTGTATGTCCCTCGTATCTATTCCAGCTCCTCCCACCCACTTATCAATTTCAGGAACTTCCTTCTTAAGGTCATTAGTAAAGATGGGTCAGAAGTGCAATCTCTGTGGCATAATGATACATTGCTTGGATGCATTGATAATTCAGAGGGTGGAGTATTAATCACTGGCTACTCAAATTTTGAACCCTACTTCTTCCAGTCATGAGGGGACACTTCATTCCAGTATAAACAGATTATTATTTATGCAGTAATAACTGCATTTACATACTTATAACAGTATCTTCCACCTGAGGAACTGCAATGATTGCAAATCCATTATCATCATCACTTTTAATAGATAAGGAAGAGAGAAAAATGCGAAGCCCTAAGCCTTAGCTAAACATCAGCGAGATGGCAGAGGACTCCTAAAGACAACACAAGACTTTGTTCACTTTTCATCAGCTCAGTTTTTATAAAATTCTTGAAAAGTTGGGAAAAGAAGTAGCTGGCAGGTATGCAGTGAGGTAGATACAGGGCTGTATTTCTCCTGTGGGGTAGAAGAATCATAGAATTGTCCAGGTTGGAAGGGACCTTTGAGATCATGGAGTCCAACCATCAACCTCACTCTGACAAAACCCATGTCCTTCACTAGCCCGTGTCTTTCAGCACCCCGTCAACACGGCTTTTGAATCCCTCCAGGGATGGAGCCTCAACCACTTCCCAGGGCAGCCCATTCCAAGGCTTCACAACCCTTTCTGTGTCAAAATTGTTCCTAATCTCCAATCTGAACCTGCCCTGGCACCACTGGAGGCCGTTTCCTCTTGTCCCATCTCTTGTTCCTTGGGAGAAGAGACTGGCCCCCCCTGGCTACACCCTCCTTTCAGGGAGGTGGGGAGAGCGAGAAGGTGACCCTCAGCCTCCTCTTCTCCAGGCTGAGCACCCCCAGCTCCCTCAGCCGCTCCTCAGAAGTTCTCCAGATGGGGAGTCAGAGTTGTACCGGGCAACTAGCCTTTTACAGCAAAGCTGAGGAGCCTTTTTGNGGGCTACCAAGATGATGAAGGGAGTAGAGCATCTCCCATAGGAGGAAAGGCTGAGGGAGCTGGGTCTCTTGAGCTTGGAGAAGAGGAGGCCGAGGGGTGACCTCATGAATGTTTATAAATCTGTAAAGGGTGAGTGTCAGGAGGATGGAGCCAGGCTCTTCTCAGTGACACCCAATGACAGGACAAGGGGCAATGGGTGCAAGCTGGAACAGAGGAGGTTCCACTTGAATATGAGGAAGAACTTCTTCAGGGTGAGGGTGAGGGAACCCTGGCAGGGTCTGCCCAGGGAGGTGGTGGAGTTTCCTTCTCTGGAGACATTCCAAACCCGCCTGGAGGCGTTCCTGTGTGATCTGCTCTGGGTGTTCCTGCTCCAGCAGGGCATGGGACTGGATGGTCCTTCAAGGTCCCTTCCAATCCCTGAGATTCTGGGATTCTGTCATTTAGTGTCTGAAGGCCCAATCCTCTCTAGTCTTGTTGGACCTTGATTGTGCCTTCTGGGATGTGGTCTTCCTCAAAGACTTTCTGTCTCCCTAGGCCTGCTCCTTTTCCCAGCAGATGATTTCTGGAAAACCAACCCATCTGTTGTATTTTTTTCTGTTACTAAATATCAGGGTTACATGGGCTTACAGAAGCTGCATCTGGAACCAGTCTGATAAGAACCAATTTCTTGGTTAAGTATTTAGAATTCCCTTCGTGATCTTTTGGTTATGAGTATCCTTTAGATGACCCAAATCTAGAACTTGCCACCAGTTTTTCAGGGCTGAATTCACAATTATATGTGTTATCTTTTCTTGATTTCACTGGTAAAGGACTCATCAAAGGAGACAATGGTCTCAACAGTCATAGAGGCTGGAGCAGCAAGCCCAACATGGTATAGATCTCCCAACCTTCTAAAGACCCCACACAGTCACACAGACCAGGGAATTAGCAGAAAGAATCCCGTATCCAATTTTCTCTGTGGGGTCACAAGAAAAACCTGCAGTTTGGTATTTATCTGGGCTTGGTTTTTTTTTTTTAGACACCGAGAAAAGAATGGTCTGATCCCATAGCTGTACGTCATATCACAGCCCTAATGGTGATTGCTGTTTGGGTGCCTGTTTACACCTCTTTTGAAAGGTAGATGTTAAAATGAGTGATGCACGGTATTGCGTTCCGGCCACCTACTCTCTGACATACCCTAGTAACGCACTGAAGAATGGTAAGGTGTTGTAATAGCTTTAGGCCTTGACCAAGTGCATCCTTCACCCCTGCACATCCTTCAATTTACTGTTCTGAGCTGCCCAAGTAAAACTACTTCTACTGGGTTCCTTCTGGTAACCTAAGTCTCTTCTCCCAAACCTAACGACAGCAAAGCCTCAAGTCAGTCATTTATCAGGAAAGACCTGAAGAACAGATGTTGAGCAAACTTAAACTGGAAGGCATTCACAGACGGCCTCCCTCTGCCCACACCCCTTAATTTCATGAAAAAGAAAACTGCAGGCTCTCAGGACTTTCTAAAGGAGAGGGGAAAATAGATGGAAGTTTCTCTGGCCAAGCTGACTGGTCACACAGAAACCGCGTGAGTCCAAGGGCCATGCAGAGGAACGCTGTGCACAAACTACCACCTGCTGCTTCTCAGGCAGGTTTCAGAGGACCGTCCCAGTACAGCTGTGTCTTTTCTGAACTGGACCCGGTCCATGTCTGACTGGACCAAAATGCGGGCAGAACAGGCTGTAGTTTGTAGCTGTCTGACGGATTGCCCTTAAGAGACCACTTCTGCCAAAGCTTTAGACACTGGAGCTCTCAGTATTATCTACAGTTTTACAAGTCAAAACTCACACTTCAAATTTCACTAAGGAACGTGGACGTCCGACAGGACCTTTGGATCCAGCGTGACCTGAGAATGCACAACAGTGAGTTCACACCATTTCTCAACTCTGATCTTTTCTAGTTATTTCCAGCCCACGTGAATCTGTAACTCCGTTTGGCCCTATAGGAAGCAAGTTGCTGAACAGCACCAGCTGGATCTGATGAAATCGATGTATCCAGCTGGGTATTATCCTCCTACTGAAGGTACCACAACTCTCTTATCATCACGGATTTCCTGTGTGGCCTCACAGGTACGTGGTAGTGGCCAGATAACAGAACAAAACACAAGAGAACTCCAGCTGAAAAGGTCAGTAATTACCCAGTATGAAGGTGAGCAACCACCTACTATTTGTTGCACTCGGTGCCAACCTGTAGAGGCTGGCACTATAATGGGCGTACGATTATCATCAGTGGAACCGGCTGTACACAATAACACACTTTTCCTCACAGATTAGTGCAGCTATTGAGCACCAAAGAAATCCTTAAATGAGAAAGTTCTAAATGGGCTGGAATTATTATGGGGATCTCCAGGGTTGACCCCCCAATCGTTTTTGGGCATCATGTCTGACTTAAGGTACGACGCTCGCTTTGCTGTGCCTTAGTTTTCCCAATATAAGGTGTGAATAATACTTCTCAGCCTTACACAGGTGCTGAAAACACGAGTCTCAGATATTTCCAAGGTATTCTGATGAGCCAGTGATGGACAGGAAAGCACCTGAAAATGAAAAGGCACTAAGAGGATGGAGAAAGGATGGATGGATGGGTAGCAGCTCATCATTGAGATGCACAGGCTGCCATATACTTCCAAGGGGAGTAAATTAAAAACTGATGATCAGCTGAATCTCCTGGAAAAACTGGCTGCTCATGGCCTGGATGAGCGTAGGATCTGCTGGATCCAGCACTGGCTGGAAGGACCGTCCCAAAGGGTGGTGCTCAATGGAGTTCAATCCAGCTGGTGGCTGGTCACAAGTGGTTCCTCAGGGCTCAGTGCTGGGGCCTTTCCTTTTTAATATCTTCATTGATGATGTCGAGAGGGACATAGAAAACACTATTAGTAAGTTTGCAGATGGCACCAAGTTGGGTGGGAGTATTGATCTGCTTGAGGGCAGGGATGCTCTACAGAGGGACTGGGATAGACTGGATAGATGGGCCAATG
>VZTM01032583.1:20878-31253 GCA_013400555.1 Jacana jacana
CTGTGTTTCAGAGTAGATTGGATGTGGTGTTGAGGGATCTGGTGTAGGGGAGAACTTGTAGAGTGGGGCTGATGGTTGGACTTGATGATCCCAAGGGTCTCTTCCCGCCTAAATGATTCTATGATTCTATGAATTAAAGGCATTCAGTTTTTTAACTTAAAAACAAGGTAAAGACCGACTAGTGAAAAAGTATATCCATGAAAGCAGGAAGCTAGTAACAAACTGAGTCAGGAGACACAGCAGAGGACAGGCTGAGGAGAAATGGTGCTGCTTGTGGAAGGAAGCGGTTAAGGGAGAATCCACTTTATTTAAGTGAGCGCAAGTTACGCATTGAGACAAACGTCACTGCAGATATTCCCTCAACAGTCAGCTGAGAGGCTGAAAGACACCTCCAGATGGTCCCTCACCTCACCCATGGGCTGGAAGGACACAGGGTTAGACAGTCCACTCTTCACTGGTGGCAAAGGGAATGTGGATCACAAGCTTTGTCTGGCTGCCTACTTTTTAGATAGCTCAGAGGAGGTAAAAATCAACTCTGTCCTCCAGTTTGTTTTCAATAGTAACCAAAGGCTTAATGCTAGCAGCTATCTCAAACTGTACCAATGACCAATCAGACAGTGCACCACGACTTGAGTAAAGATGTGTCCTTATTGTAAAAGAAGTCTAATTAACCCCGGCTTCTCCATAGCTCTCCCTTGTGCAACTGATAGCTGGTTTTTGGAAAGAGTTTACCCCCAGATGAAGCAACTCTTGTTTGACAGATTTTGAATACTATTGGAGACCAGCATCCCTTAAGCAGCAAAGCAGAAAGGGGAGAAGAAATGCAAAGAACAGAAAGTGGGAGAAAACCCCTCCCCAGATTTATACAAGGGCTACAAAGATTCACCATGAGTTATTTCCCCAGTTCCCCAGAAAGCAGATGCTGTGAGGAAACAGATCTGTGTGAAAGAAACCTCCTAAGACGAGATCCATCCTTCCTCAGCGACAAGGAACGCTGATCAGTTCTTCAACGGTGAGGATACGTCTCTCTCGAGTCTCGTGGCTTGGTGGAGTTCAAGGTGGAAAGGACCATTGGATTATCCAGCCTGATCTCTTCTTAGCACAGTTTAGAAATTTTCACAGAGTGGCTCTACTACCGATCAGAGTTATGCTAAATATAACACGTTGGACTACAAGCCTTCTGTGGAAAGCAAGGAAATGTACCTGTATCTTTCCAGCACTTGTCACCTCTTCTCCCATTTCTCAGCTCGTTTTCGCTGCCCTTGCACCTCCCTTTCCCTCTCCCAGGCTCCTCCCAAATACAAAACCTGCTTCTAATTCCTTCTTTTCTGTGGGTCCCTGTTCTGATAAATCTGAATTCAAATCTGGTAAGTCTGGTACCATTACCCAAGTGATCCAAGTGCTTATGATGTGGTTAAGCAGATGCTCTTGGTGGTGTACAATTGTACTCCACAAAAGATGGCTCTTTACAAAATACTCCCTTTCAAATACCCGTGAAGTTTGGCTATTCCTCACCTAACTCCTCCATAAGTGTGTGAGATGCAGCCACCTTCCACAGCACGACCTAGAGACTTCATCAGCTTCATTCTTGCAGATGACACTAAGTTGGGTGGGAGTGTTGATCTGCATGAGGGCAGGGATGCTCTGCAGAGGGACTTGGACAGACTAGATAGATGGGCCAATGTTAATGGCATGGCCTTCAATGAGGCCAAGTGCCAGGTCCTGCCCTTGGGCCACACCAACCCCATGGATGGCTACAGGCTTGGGGCAGTGTGGCTGGAGCTGCCTGGCAGAAAAGGACCTGGGGGTGCTGGGTGACAAGGGGCTGAACAGGAGCCAGCAGTGTGCCCAGGTGGCCAAGAAGGCCAAGGGCATCCTGGCTTGTATCAGAAACAGTGTGACCAGCAGAAGTAGGGAGGTGATTGTCCCCCTGTGCTCAGCACTGGGGAGGCCACCCCTTGAGTCTGGTGTCCAGTTCTGGGCACCTCAACACAAGAGAGATCTGGAGGGGCTGGAGCGAGTGCAGAGGAGGGACACGGAGCTGGTGAGAGGCCTGGAGAATAAGGCTTATGAGGATGGATTGAGGGAGCTGGGATTGTTTAGTTTGAGGAAGAGGAGGCTGAGGGGAGACCTCATCCCTCTCTACAGCTGCTTGAAAGGGCATTGCAGAGAGGTTGGTGCTGGTCTCTTCTCACGGGCAATGAGCGATAGAAGGAGAGGGAATGGCTGCAAGCTGCAGCAGGGTAGGGTTAGGCTGGCCATGAGGAAAAAGTGTTTCACAGAGAGAGTGGTCAGTCAGTGGAATCAGCTGCCCAGGGAGGGGGTGGAGTCCCCATCCCTGACTGTGTTTCAGAGTAGATTGGATGTGGTGTTGAGGGATCTGGTGTAGGGGAGAACTTGTAGAGTAGGGCTGGTGGTTGGACTCCATGATCCCAAGGGTCTCCTCCAACCTAAATGATTCTATGATGATTCTATGTTTCTCACAAGGTTATTAATGTTCAGCAATTTCTCACGTCACGCACACCAGATCTCCATGTCTCCTCTGGCCAGGACCTGGTCAACAGCCCAGTCATTTCCCTGCAGCCTCAACACCATCTTTGTACCAAGTGTATGGGCAGTCGTTTTATATTAACCTCTTTATCACCAGTACAATACTCCAAACACACCACGGTTAAAGCCAGTCTCAGAGGTATCGTAGAATCATTCAGGTTGGAAGAGACCCTCGGGATCATGGAGTCCAACCATCAGCCCTACTCTACAAAGTTCTCCCCTACACCAGATCCCTCCAATCCATATCCTTCTGAAGTGAACTGCTTGAACACTTCTCAGGATCTTCGGAACTTCTCGGTTGTGGAGGTGACTCTGCTCTCTAGAAGGTTTGTTTGCTGCTTCTTGTGGACATTTGTGGGTCGTGGTAGCAAATCAGCAGTTGGGACTATCTCAATCCAACCAGACGTTGATTGGCCAGTTTCTAAATCAGGCCAGTTTTGTGCCTGTGCACATCTGTGCATTTTACAGACTTTCAGCAAAAAAATTGTTCTTCTTCACAAAGAAGGCCAGGTACAATGGTGATTATTTTAGTGATCAAATGTGTCCATCGACATGGGGAAAAAAAAGTTTGTATTCTAAGTCCAGCAGCAGATCTGTAACAGAAGAAAGGCCACGAGAGGAGATCCTCTGATGTAACTATTATTCTCTCTCTCTCTTCATTACAAGAGGTATGTCATGGAAAGGTGACACCTAGGAGGGGTGGGAGTTCTAGACAGCGGGTGATTATTCTTGCTGCCGAAAAACTTCATCGTTTCTTAATTACCAGCTTCTTATTTCCAGAACAATTCCCGGTTGCTGAGGTGACTCTGCTATCTAGAATGCTGGTGGACATCCGTAGGTGACATGCACATCAGCAGCTGAGCACATCTCAGAAAACGGGGCGCGTGAAATCCATCCCAAACGCACCTTCCACCAAATGCCTGTCATTAGTTGTAACCAAGGAGCTACCAGCTCTTCTCTTTTAAACCAGCCCTTCACATCAGAGACATCAAACCTCAGATACCAAGTTCAGAGGATGTCTTAGTAGCTGCCAAATTTCCAACTAGAAGAGGACGTCCTTTCTCTGATACCCGCTTGCAGAAAACACCACAGTGTGGTAGACAGGTTTTATCAACATTTAAAAGAAGCCTCCATGGCTCATTTGTACCTTTGCTGCATTTGGATTTGCAATACTATTATCCAAACAGACACAAAATCTTTAACATATGAGGAGGTATTTAAAATAACGAAGCACAGGATTCCCCTGACGATAACCTACTGCAAAAGACTGACCTCTCTCTTCCCAGCAGTCCTGTCCTTGCTTTTTGTGATTCACATGCCACCTCTGTCATTCAAACCAGAGTCACCTTTAGGCAGAGACTTTGATTGGTACACTTTTTAAATCCCCTAGACATCTCTGACTTCGTAGCAATTAACAAGTATAAACACTTATGAGCAAATGGTCTTGGACCAACGGCTCAAGCACCGCAAGTGTTTTACATTTTATTGAAGAATCCTAAATTAAGGCTCCTTTATTTTTTCTGTGGATATACAGCCTTTCTTTCTCTGACACTTTTCTCTCTTTGCTGCTTTATTTGAAGGTCTACCCTGTCTTCTCTCTCCTATTAATTTTGGTTTGGCTACGTGGCATCCCAGTTTCTTGTCACAGCTACAGAAATCAAGTAACAAGTCCCTACAGCACTATTCACTCACTCACACAATACAGCTCTCTTCTCCTTCAACCCCACCAAATCTGCTAATAAAATAATCACAGAATCATAGAATCATTCAGGTTGGAAGAGACCCTTGGGATCATGGAGTCCAACCATCAGCCCTACTCTACAAGTTCTCCCCTACACCAGATCCTATGTCCCTCAAGCGAAGAGAGAAGCGGAGAAGATTCATGCAACCTGTGCTGCATCTTCACTAGATTCACATTCTGGTGGGAGAGCCTCAACACAGTAACAAAATCAAAACCACACACACATAAAAAAGTGTACGTGCAAGGAAGGGTAAGGCAAGGTAGAAAAAAACCCCACCATCTCAGTCTTAGTTAGGTGTTAGAATCACTCTCTACCTATTGGAGAATAACTGGCACCTCCATGGAACGATCCATTAAGCTCTAAAACAAGTGTTTGGGCAGAATTTGTCCCTTGAAACGCCTCTTTTTCCTTGGCTGTAGGGCGAGCTTGTGTCACTAGATTAGATGAGATACCTAAATTGTAGATGAATAAAGATAAGTGAGATAAATTTCAGTGAAAGCCAAGTTCATAGAATCATAGAATCATTTAGGTTGGAAGAGACCCCTGGGATCATCAAGTCCAACCATGTTTAGGTATAATATCCTGTGTGGCGTCTATGAAAAGCTAACTATTAGTAACTTATAAAATTAATGAGTATATATAGAAGCCTAACTGCATTTTATAGTGTGTTAACAGGCCTGAAAAATATTAATAAGCCGCAGCAGGACTGTATCACTATAAAAAACACAGTAATTTACACACACTGCCAGAATGTGAACTGCGAGGCTGAATCGTTCTACTTAGCCCATCTGCATTACTATAATCCAAGAAGAAAGGGACAGCTCAAGAGAGAAAGAGCTTCTTTTAGCAGCCTTAGGCAATGCTGCAGATACGGGATCAGCTTATGAAGGATCCGTCTGAGAAAAAAGGAGAGGAAAGCCGTAATCTTCAGAGGTAGCCAGGGCACACCGTCCCGCCGCTCTGCCACTGCGAAATGAAGCCTCAGAGAACACCCAGTTCCCGCTTAAAGAAGGGAACATTTTCAGATATATTTCAAGAAAGTTCGCGTTATCACGTTTTTGCGGTTTGCACGTTCGTGATCATGAAAGGAAACCCGGGAAGCTCACGCTTTCCCCTTCCCTCCCTGCGGGGACGGGGAATAAGGGCTGTGGCCATGACAGCGCCCCGGGGCGGCGGGGAATCAGACACCGCTCCGGCCGCCCCTGAGCAGCGCTCCTCTTTGAGCTTTCCCCTTCTAGCTCCGCGAACGGAAGAGAACCCTGTGGCACACCAGCTCGCCGGGAAAAAACCCATCACCGCCGAAGGAAGCCCTTCCCGGACGGCGAAGGACTGCCTTCTCCCGCCCCTCAGCCCTGGCCCGGGAAGGAGCCCCGCTGCCCCCTCAGGCGCTGCGGCAGCTAACGGCCCATCCGCGCGCCCGGCCACCCACCGCACTGCGCCTGCGCACGGCCCTCTCCCCGAGGCATTAGGAGGGGAAGAGGGAAGGACCAATCCGCGACTCTCCTCCAATAGGCACGCAGACTCTACTGTTTTTTCCCTCCCTCGGCCAATCAGCGCTCGCTCCGTCCCCCACCCCTTCAGGCGCTCTGGCCAATGGGGAGCGGGCTCTTTAGGCGTCGGTGATATTCAAACGGAGAGTGGCGCGGGTACCTTTACCCGGTCGGGGCTTCGTTTCGCCTCTGTGGTGGCGGCAGCAGCAGCAGCAGCGACAGGCGCTGAGGGTGAGTCGAGCTGGGCTGAGGGACAATAACAAGGTGCCGGGCTGGGGATGAGGTCCGTGGGGCTGGCCTCCTGCCCTCCCTGTTCTCAGGCCCGGTGCAGGCCTTGTGGGGTGGGCGCGGCTCTTTCCCCGGCCCTGTGAGGCCTGCGGCGGGGAACGGGGCCCACGACTCCGGATTCCCCGCGGGCAAGGAAACCGGCCGGCTCTCGCTGCGAGGGCTGGAGCACCTCTGCTGTGAGGACAGGCTGAGAGAGTTGAGGGAGTTCAGCCTGGAGAAGAGAAGACTTCAAAGAGATCTTAAAGCCCCTTCCAGTCCCTACAGGCGCCCCAGGAGAGATGGGAAGGGACTCTTGATCAGGGAGGGGAGTCGTAGGGTGAGGGATAAGGGTTTTAAACTGCAAGAAGGGAGATTGAAACGAGATCTCGGGAAGAACTTCGGTGTGAGGGTGGTGAGAGCCTGGCCCGGGTTGCCCAGAGAAGCTGTGGCTGCCCCATCCCTGGAGGGGTTCAAGGCCAGGCTGGATGGGGCTTGGAGCAACCTGGTGTGGTGGGAGGTGTCCCTGCCCAGGGCAGGGGGGTGGAATGGATGGTCTTTAAGGTCCTTTCCAACCTGCACCCTTCTATGAGGGCTTTCAAGAGTGCTGTTGTTTTTTCCCCTTGTTTGTTTGGTACATCATGAAATTAAAAGGAAAAGAAGTTCTGAGTAATACAGCTGGATGCAGACTTGGCAAATACACAAGTAGATAAAACTGGTTGAGGCTATTGTGTAAATTATTCTGTTATATTGAGGAGTAGCAGCTTTTAGAAATGCATATAGAGCAGGACTGTGCTTGATACTAATTTAGGCAAGTTGTTTGGGAAACCTGAAGGTCCATGTGGGCAAGTAGAGGGGGGAAAAGGAGAAAAATCTTGGAACTTGTACTCATTTAGGTGATAAAGCAATAGCTATTCCTGAAGCAATAGCTTAAATTAAAGCTGCCCTCTGTCATGTCCCTTGTTGTTCCTTGGCTATATCCTTAAAGCTTTAGAACTCAAAATCGTGTCTCATGGCTTTGTGTGCTGCTCTCTTCTCTGCTGCCCCTCGATAACTCACCTGACTTGCTTTGCCTGCTCTGCTCGTGCTGCAGTACCTGCTCCTCTGCTGCTGAGTGTCTTTCTGTCCAGTCCTATTTTGAATCTTTGGATCTCATAATATTTTGTAGCTAACATTAGGATTTCAGTTTTTCCTATTGACTTTCATTAGTGATATTGCTAGTTTCTTTCTTTTTTTTTTTTTTTTAAATCATTTTAAGTTGGGTGGTTTTGTTCCCCTTTAAAAAAACCACAACCCAAAACCTGATTTAGGGCTTAGGACTTGGAAACAAAACCAAATAACGATTATGCACATAAGTAGGCTTTTTTTTTTTCCTTTTAAAGCCTGGGTAGAGGCTTCAAAACTACCACGTTTCTGTATATTTTTGGGAAATAATGGCTGGATAAAGGAGAGGCTTTGACTAGCGGCTGCACTAGGGAGCAGGTTAAATTGTGTGTTATCGAGCCTGTCTAGTTAGCTAATTAATTACTGTAGAACCCCAACTTTTAATCAGTATAAAGGGAGCTGAAGTTGGAGAGGATTTGGAGGGCTCTTGCTGCCCATCGGAATTCAAAGTTTGGTGACTGCTTATGGAAAAATGTAGCTTGACTCTTTCTACTATTTTTTTTAACATCTGTCTGGAGTAAGCAAAAGTCACAGGAATTTTTTTATTCCTGCCATTGCAATTTCCTCTTAAGGCTTTAACCTAAAAGCCTGTATCTTTTAACAAGGAGGTCTTCTGCTTTCATGATTGCTCGTGACTGCCCGAGAAATTCAGCACTCTGATAACCACTATCTGTTTCTTCAAAGCAGTAACAAAACCTAGCTTCTGCTTTAATATTTACAGGGATGCTAAAGGGTTACTGGAAGAGTAGCAGGTAATGCCATGTGCTTCTGGAGATGGTTGTGTGGTGTTATCCTATGTTTCCATTCTTACATGCCTTGAATTAAGGTGTCAAGTTCCCGAGGGCAGCCACTTAAACATTTGAATCTCCACGTAAAAGGTGCTCGTGTTGAGGCAGGGTCTTTGGTAGCACTGTGGTGGGTTTCAGTAATCATAGAATCATAGAATCATTCAGGTTGGAAGAGACCCTTGGGATCATGGAGTCCAACCATCAGCCCTACTCTACAAGTTCTCCCCTACAACACATCCCTCAACACCACATCCAATCTACTCTGAAACACAGTCAGGGATGGGGACTCCACCCCCTCCCTGGGCAGCCCATTCCACTGACTGACCACTCTCTCTGGGAAAAATGTCTTCCTCATGTCCAGCCTAACCCTACCCTGCTGCAGCTTGCAGCCATTCCCTCTCCTTCTATCGCTCATTGCCCGTGAGAAGAGACCAGCACCAACCTCTCTGCAATGCCCTTTCAAGCAGTTGTAGAGAGGGGTGAGGTCTCCCCTCAGCCTCCTCTTCCTCAAACTAAACAATCCCAACTCCCTCAATCCATCCTCATAAGCCTTATTCTCCAGTCCTCTCACCAGCTCCGTGTCCCTCCTCTGCACTCGCTCCAGCCCCTCCAGATCCCTCTTGTGCTGAGGTGCCCAGAACTGGACACCAGACTCAAGGTGCGGTCTCACCAGTGCTGAGCACAGGGGGACAATCACCTCCCTGCTTCTGCTGGTCACACTATTCTTTATGCAAGCCAGGATGCCCTTGGCCTTCTTGGCCACCTGGGCACACTGCTGGCTCATGTTCAGCCTCCTGTCGACCAGCACCCCCAGGTCCTTTTCTGCCAGGCAGCTCCAGCCACACTGCCCCAAGCCTGTAGCGATGCTGATATAACAGTGCTTGGAGGAAGTTCATTTGCTCTGCTACCATCAAGGATGAGCCTCTTTGCTTAAATGGTGAGCACTATTAAATAACAAACTGAATACATCAGCAGAATAATACAAATACTGTAGAAGACAAAAGCTACAATCTTTTTCCCCTCTTGTTTGTGTGTGATCTTCCTGCACAGGAAAGGAAGGTACCAGAAAACATGTGCATGGGCAGAATTCCTGCTTCTGAGGTGGCATTTCTACCTCTTCTGTGTGGAGCAGAGTTTTTCTTTAGGCACTTTAAGACACTTTAATCAGGCTGTAGAAACAGAGCTGAAGAAATATTTCATGTTTGTGGCCACAATGGTCTGGAGGTATAAGGAAAACAGGTAAAAGGATAACTTCAGTATGTTTTACTAGGCTGATCAATTGACTTGGAAAAGAGCAAGGCAAGCTTTTGAGCACTTTTATTAAACTTTTAACTGCCCTCTGCACCCCCTTAAACAGGTACAGTATTTCAGTAGGTTGCAGAGGTAGGAAGAGTGTAACTTTTTGCTCAGGAATTGAAAAGCTTTTTCATGCTTTCTCACAGTTTGTGTTTGAGGAGAACTGCAATTCCAGTGTTGCAAGACCAGATGCTGCTGTTTCTCTTTAGTATCAATAAATGTTGGGTGTATTATAGATAACCAGTAGAGCCACTTCATCCATTTACAACATACTCTGCTCTGTTAGTCTCTGTTCCTTGGCTTCTTATTGAGTGGGTCTTTCTGAGGAGCTGAAGTTACTTTAGTACACGTTTTTTTAAAGGTGGTTCTGTATCTTCCTGATCTCTGCAGACATGTTCTTCCTATCAAGGGTCTCTTCCAACCTAAATGATTCTATGATTCTATTATTTGCTTCCTTAACCCTTAATCTCCTTACAAGGTATACTGATACTCATTAACTTTTCAACTGCTGGAGAGAGTCCAGGGCNGGCTCCTTATTTAGTGGGTCTTTCTGAGGAGCTGAAGTTACTTTAGTACACGTTTTTTTAAAGGTGGTTCTGTATCTTCCTGATCTCTGCAGACATGTTCTTCCTATCAAGGGTCTCTTCCAACCTAAATGATTCTATGATTCTATTATTTGCTTCCCTGTCCCTTAATCTCCTTACAAGGTATACTGATACTCATTAACTTTTCAACTGCTGGAGAGAGTCCAGGGCAGGGCTACCAAGATGATGAAGGGAGTGGAGCATCTCCCAGAGGAGGAAAGGCTGAGGGAGCTGGGTCTCTTGAGCTTGGAGAAGAGGAGACTGAGGGGTGACCTCATGAATGGTTATAAATCTGTAAAGGGTGAGTGTCAGGAGGATGGAGCCAGGCTCTTCNGAGGGAACACTGGCAGGGTCTGCCCAGGGAGGTGGTGGAGTCTCCTTCTCTGGAGACATCCCAAACCCGCCTGGAGGCGTTCCTGTGTGACCTGCTCTGGGTGTTCCTGCTCCAGCAGGGGGATTGGACTGGAGGAGCTGTCAAGGTCCCTTCCAATCCCTGA
>VZTM01032583.1:31608-42480 GCA_013400555.1 Jacana jacana
AATCATAGAATCATTCGGGTTGGAAGAGACCCTTGGGATCATGGAGTCCAACCACCAGCCCTACTCTACAAGTTCTCCCCTACCACCAGATCCCTCAACACCACATCCAATCTACTCTGAAACACAGTCAGGGATGGGGACTCCACCCCCTCCCTGGGCAGCTGATTCCACTGACTGACCACTCTCTCTGGGAAAAACTTTTTCCTCCTGGCCAGCCTAACCCTACCCTGCTGCAGCTTGCAGCCATTCCCTCTCCTTCTATCGCTCATTGCCCGTGAGAAGAGACCAGCACCAACCTCTCTGCAATGCCCTTTCAAGCAGTTGTAGAGAGTGATGAGGTCTCCCCTCAGCCTCCTCTTCCTCAAACTAAAAAATCCCAACTCCCTCAATCCATCCTCATAAGCCTTATTCTCCAGGCCTCTCACCAGCTCCGTGTCCCTCCTCTGCACTCGCTCCAGCCCCTCCAGATCTCTCTTGTGCTGAGGTGCCCAGAACTGGACACCAGACTCAGGATGTGGCCTCACCAGTGCTGAGTACTGCTGATTCAGCAGTTTGTATATTATCTCAGAACAAATCCTTTTGGATAGACCTCTAGGTGGGAAAATTTTGCAATAGCAAAACTTAATGAGAACTAGGAGAAGAACTGTTTCAAAATGTTTGATTTAGAACCTCAGTGCTATAAGTAAGTGCACTGCATTTTAATTGGGAAATGCTGCTTTAGAGAAGGAAAATGTTAAAATTGAGGCATAACAGGAATAAACTGATATTTTTCACAGCACATCTCACTGTTCAACTATACGTGTATTATGCTAGATGAAAAATATATATCCATTACAGAGAGGAAGTAATGCTAAAAGATGGGTTATAAGTATCTCTTATATCTTGAAGCTTATTATTTCTGCTATAAGTTACACCTGTGGTAGAAAAGATTAATCTTAGTTATTAAGGCAACATATCCCACCCCCTGTTTTATTCAAAAACTGGATATACCTTATTGGAAAGGGTTACTGTGAAGCATGGACTTGTATTTGGCCAGACAGTTATGTACTGCTTCCCTTTGCTCATGTATCTTGGCTTCTGCTGAGAAGTTTAGCTGGATAACTACATAGACACAGGGTCAACAGAGTATTCATGTTATGTGATGTGGTCCAGTCTCAATTAGTTTGTGCAATATAAATGAGAGGCTTTCCAATAGTAATTCCAATTAAGGTTCTTCAGTAACATCCCTGCTTTCTACCCTTGTGTCTGCAGATGGAGGAGGAGGACCACAGCGAAAGAGGACTGCCACAAATTGCTTCAATCATGAACAGAGTTAGGGACTTGAAAAACAAATACAGAAATGAAGACAATATTACAGATGAGCTTAACTGCACTAAAATCTCAGCTGATACAACAGGTATGTGGGGTGTTATTTTGTTATGCTATTGCCACTTCTGCAGCATATCTAATCCTAGATGGAATGAGAGAGCCATTAACTGAAAAGGATTTAAGGTTCTTCAATATTAATGACCATGAAAATACATTTAATCTGTTTCTTTAACCATGCTCTAATCTTGTTTTAAATATATAAATATTTTAAATATAAAAATATTTAAATTTTAAATATATAAATATTTTAAATAGACTGGATGGATGGGCCAATGTTAATGGCATGGCCTTCAACGAGGCCAAGTGCCAGGTCCTGCCCTTGGGCCACACCAACCCCATGGATGGCTACAGGCTTGGGGCAGTGTGGCTGGAGCTGCCTGGCAGAAAAGGACCTGGGGGTGCTGGTCGACAGGAGGCTGAACATGAGCCAGCAGTGTGCCCAGGTGGCCAAGAAGGCCAAGGGCATCCTGGCTTGCATAAAGAATAGTGTGACCAGCAGCAGCAGGGAGGTGATTGTCCCCCTGTGCTCAGCACTGGTGAGGCCACCCCTTGAGTCTGGTGTCCGGTTCTGGGCACCTNTCTGGGACTGTTAACCAGATAATGATGACAGCAAACAATCCGGAAGACTGGCTGTGTTTTTTGCTCAGGCTGGAGAGAAAGGGTGTTCCTCAGACGGACGCTCACCTGTTGAACAGACTCATCGGTCGATACAGCCAAGCGGTGACCGCCTTGCCGGCAGAGAAGCACAGCCAAGATGAGAGCTACGCTCGCATCCTTGTGAGGTTTGCAGAGTTGAAAGCGTAAGTATCCACTGTCACTGGGAGAACTCACCGTTAAGAACTCTCTGCCTTTGAGTAGGGATAGAAATAGCTTGCTTTTGTTAATGGCTTCTGCAACGGGAAGTCATTCTGAGTGTGGATGGTTTTATATCGGCTCCTCGAAGCTCTGAGCAGCTTTGGGTAGTGGGCTTAGCTGCTGTCTCCATGGTATTGGTGGGTTTTTTGTGGGTGCTAATAAACATGGTACTTCAGAGCTGTTTGATTTAAAGATGATAATGTACTGTTTTTCTGGATTCTATGTACATGGGGAAATAGCATGTGACTTTCTTAGCTTTGTACTTCAGCTCCAAAGAAGCCACATGGCTGAAATCTCCTAACTTTAGGTAACTATAATCTCTGTATTAATTTCATTTCCCATTGGAGTTGCATAACTGCTGTGGCTGTGAAGTGGACAGTTTGCTGTTCTCTAATCCATCTGGTCAAACCATAGTGGTCTCTCCTTGTCTAGCTGGCTTGCTTTCTTACTAGGAAAGACTCATCCCAGCTACATTAAATTAGCTGCCTTAGGGTAGGAAGAATATCTTGGAACCTCATTCTATACTTTTAAGGCTTAGGAAATTGGGTGTGATTGTGGTCAGTTGTCCTGGTTTGGAGGAGAGCATCTGCTATTCATTTCAGTGTCCAGACCAGCCCAAACCACAACATGATTTACTGCTTTATTCAGTCCAGATATAAACAGTGTGGTGCTTCAGAAAGTTCCAGATATATTTTGGGACAGGGTTATTTGATTTTTTTAATTTCCTTTTTTTGTAAGGAGTTCTCTTGCCACTTGAAATTTCACTACAGCAAAATCTTTGAAGAGCTACCTTTTAATGATACAGCACTGCTCAGCAGTTAGTTGAGCAAGTGTTCTTCAGTGAAAATAGCTGGTCTTTTTCTGTTTCTTGTACATCTTCCTATTGGCTTTTTGGCAGCTGGCTTGATCTTGCAGTATGTTATCTATTTCTTTATCTGGATTGTCATTTGCATGGACCTTGCTGCATCAGTGTTTACTAAAAGCATACAATGGAAATAATCTCTTGAATCTACTGTTGAGAAACAGGAGGGGATAATGACCTGCTGTGAATCCTTAGTATCTTGAAGTAAGGTGGGTTTTTTTGCAAGTGGAGTAAAGAGTATCTTCCAACAGGGCTGCCTGTCCTTAAAGACACTGGGAGATGGTGGTGTTCTCGTCCTCAGAAATTGTGTAACAGGAGCTTTCAGCTCCTGCTTTCTGGAATTTCTTTTCCAGAAGGATGATAAAGTGCTCTTATCAAGTCACACCTGTTATCTCATTACATGCAGTAGGAGTTTAAATGCAGAAAGATGATTTCCTAACTCCCTCATCCCTTTAAAACTACTGGATCTATTTCCACTTGATCTTTAAAACCCTGGTTTTAGAGGTGGATAGACTTCTCAAAAGTGGTGACCACCCCACTCCCAAAGCTCTCTTCAAAAATGTACCCACTGAAATCTGACTTGGCAAAGTTCCACTGGGGTTGGTGCTGCAAACTCCCTAAACTATGAAAATTACTTTGAGATTGCCCAGGTCTCAATCATTTATTATAAGCTAATGCTTTATCATTGAATGGCATATAAAGTCAAGTATTTATATACAACTACGATTATGAAGTGCAGGTGTAATCAAGTTGGAGCATGAAGTTGTTTCTGGCTGATCAGATCTAAAAGCTCACCTGTAGTTTTTGGAGATTTAATGTGAAGTTAATCAGTGACTGGTTATTTGGATCTTTTGTGTTGGACACATTCACTCACTGCTTGTGGTTTTCTTTTATTTAGGATTTCCCTGGTGTTTCTTACACACCTTCTCTGTTGCTGCCTTGTCTGGTGCTGTCTGGTTTGTCTCTGCCTGGTTTTAGCTTCTCTTAAAGAAAATACTCATCTCCTGACTTCCTAGAGTGCTTCTGATTTAGTTTTTTTTAGTCATTGCAAGTCAATTACCGCTTTGATGCAGAGATGCTCTGGTGGAGCTGTCTTTGGTGGGAGAAGGGTGCTTTAGACAACTTTTTGGTGTTCTCCCAGATGTTCCACCTAATGGGAAAAATGAGCTAGAGCATCACAAACTTCAGCAGGCAGCGACACCACCTTGAGATTTCCAGTGTCTGTTGGTACCAATGGCTTTTGGGTTTTTTCTGATCAAATCTGGATTATTCCATTCTTGATGCTGGGACCCGTATTGTCCTGGCATCTCCTCCAGCAGCAGTCTGACCATGCCAACGCTTCTGGCTGTAACACAGTGCCACCAAGTGTGTGGCACTTGATGCCCGTTGCTAAGGTTAGGTCTTGTTTTGCCTATGGCTCTCCCAGATGGCTGCTGCTTTCTACAGGAGCTTTAAATGTTAATGTGCTTTTTGAAAGTGGATGCAATCCATGTTGCAGCTTAATTTCTGTTACTTGGACTTTGTCTGCAGGTGGGATGTAGTCTGTGCCTCTCCCATTCCTTTGAGTGATCAGAGCTGAGTTTAATAGACTTACTGGAGTCCAGTAACATGCCTAAACTGTGGGAGAGACCTCTCTCATTCTTAATTCCACAGAAGCTTACTGGAGATATGTTCTCAAGCTTTGTGTTGTATTTTTCTGTACTTATTTTTTTGAGACACTGTAAAATTTTTCACTCTCCCTACTTCTAAGTACTGGCTTTGTTTATCTGTTTAACCAGGGTGGAGTTCTGGAAGAAATGCCTTTTAATTCTTGATTGTAGATTTGGCTAGTAAGTGTTAAACCCTTTTTTGATAATAGTAAAAAGGGAGAAAGAGTTCACTGAAATGTAATGCTGGTTTATCACTTCATAGTGACATAAATTCATGCCATTTCTATCTTGAATGAGTATTTACTTAAGCTGTAGCTCTTTTGGAATACTTAAATGCTGGTGTACTGTGTGCAAGCATTGTGCAAGCACCTATGGGACCATAAGCCAAATGTAAAACTAGGCATAAAATTTAGTAAAAGCAAAAATAATAGAAGCCAAAAAAACCCCAAACAATCTCCAAACTATTCAATGTGAAGTACATTGTCTGGACTCTGCACAATCTCTACATCTCTGAGTATACAGCATTTGCCACTGCTGCTCCTGGTGTGTCTGCAGAAAACAGACTTAAATCCACCTTGTGCTACCAAATAGAAATGGTAAGACTGTGTGTTTCCTGGGAGTATGGGAAAGCTGGTGTTCTCCTAGAACTCTTGATAGAGGTAGCAATTGGGTGAATGCCCTTGATTTTTCTAGGGATGGTGTTAGAAAGGTACCAACAAACAACTGTGACCCGCATCTCTAAGGGAATCTGCCAATTTAGGTGGAGTTGCAGCAGCTCTTCAATGTAGAGCAGCTCAAAACCCAACTTTGGTGTTCAGCGTTGCTTAAATGCCACAGATTGGGAACAGTGGCGGTGTTCCTGCAGGATATAACTAACAGTGCATAGAATATTTCTTCTGACTTCATTAATATGACATATTTCTCCACACTTGGTCCTTCCAAAGCTCTCTCCTCCCTGTCCCCCTGCCTTGCAGCCTTCTTAGTACAGGAGTGGGTGCATCTGGAATAGGGATTTATCTCTGGATAGTGTTAGTGTGTAGCCTGTACAGGTTGGTGGGTGTTCCAAGAGGAAAATATCTCAGTGTTTTGAGGAGTTATATAAACAGTGACAAAGATCAAGTCCTTAATCTTTCTTTTCAGGTTTGAGCACGTCCTGGTTTTTGGAAAGGGTCAGCTTCATCCATTTGAATTACTATTTTGTCAAAACCCTTTGCTTATCGCTACTTCACTAGTGGTTCTAAGGAAGAAGAACAATTCCAAGATTATCTAGAGCTCTCCTGCAGCACAGGGACCTTCATCTGTGTTCTTTGGGCTCTTTACACTCTGGTAACTGTTGCTGTGCTGTTTTTTTACAGTCTTCAAGATCCAGAGGAGGCCCGGGACCAGTTTCACCTGGCCAGACTGAACTGCAAGAAGTTTGCTTTTGTGCATGTGGCCTTTGCACAGTTTGAGCTGGCACGAGGTGTGTAGAGAAACTTCTTTGGTGGTGCTCTGCTGTGTTGTTTCAAACTTCTCTGTGACACAGTTTGCAAGGGAATTGATAGGTATTTAATCAGAGAAAAGAAAAATCTGGTTTTTCTTCTTTGTTTTGATTGAGATTTAAAGAGGGTCTGTGTTTTTTCCCTTTGTAGAAATAACTTTCAAACAAGATGGAAATTGGCAGTGATTTCTGGTTTGGTTTTGTTCTCTAAGCTTAGATCTTACAGTGGGGGGAATGAGTAAGGCTCTTGCTGGGTAGAAAAAGGAGGCTCAAATCTGAGCAATAATTTCATATCATGGAATGGTTTGGCTTGGAAGGGACCATAAAGATCATCCAGTCTCAGCCCTTTGCCTGCTCAGGGACACCTCCCACCAGAGCAGGTTGCTCCAAGCTAGATAATCCTAGACTATATACATCTAAATGTATGTAAGAAAATAGGTCCTCAAGACTTCAGACCACAAAGTCTTGAGTCCACAAAGTTCACCTTTCTTTGTTCTGTCACTTCTTTCCTATTGTCTGCAAGGAAGGTGGCCCTGGTATTTGGTTTATAGACAAAACCACTGCCTGTGGAAAGTTTAGTTCTGGTTTTTACTGGTTTTTAGGATATAGTTTGTGCATCCAAACCGTGTCCTGTGAAGCGCAACCGTTTTATTAAAGTCACTAAATACTCATTTGTCTTCTCAGATTGTCCAGTCTTTTCTTAACTAATAACAGTGAGCAGGAAAGGCTGTGAAAATCCTCCTCAGAAATCAATGTCAAATCAAAAAATTGATGGAGGAAGGATATTGAATAAGATAGTCTGAGGAAGAGGAGGCTGAGGGGAGACCTCGTCACTCTCTACAACTGCTTGAAAGGGCAAGAGGGAATGGCTGCAAGCTGCAGCAGGGTAGGTTTAGGCTAGACATTAGGAAAAAATTTTTCATGGAGAGAGTGGTCAGTCAGTGGAATCAGCTGCCCAGGGAGGTGGTGGAGTCCCCATCCCTGACTGTGTTTAAGAGCAGACTGGATGTGGTGTTGAGGGATCTAGTGTAGGGGAGAACTTGTAGAGTAGGGCTGATGGTTGGACTTGATGATCCCAGGGGTCTCTTCCAACCTAAATGATTCTATGATTCTATGGGGAGGATAGGACAAAAAAACCTGCCTCTCTGTGACTCAAAATTCCTCAGTTTTTCTGAGTCAGTTAACCTGACTGCTCTTGTTCTAATATAAACCTGCTGCATCGAAATTGTAAATGGTGGTTAAAAAAAAAATAGCCAATAATTTGGCTAGTGAGCACTTATAGGCTTACTTAAAAAGATACTACAACAGTTGTAATGCAATAATAAATGTATTGTCAAGTAAGTGTAATAAAACTTATTGTGTAACTTATGTAAAGTGTGGAAATGCTGGTGGTTACCAATGACTAGGTTCAGCCTGTCTCAATCACCTGTGAGTTTAATTACCCCATACCTCGGGGATGGGTTCATGCAAGAACTAAGTTCTCTTACTTTGGCAGCAAATAGCCAACCTGAAATGGAGTACTAATCTCTAACCAATAAGCCTTTCATGACTGGCTTTGTTTTCTCTCCAACATGCTCTCCTGCTTCATATCTGTCATCTTTGAGCTGCTTTATTTGACATTTAGTAAAGTGTGTGGCCCGTACACGAGGGCCCAATTAGAGAGGATTATTATTAATTAATGTGGGAGTTGGATGTGCTTTGAGTGCTGTTCTTTTTACTGTGTCCAGCTCAGGCCAGAGGAAGAGGAGGAGGGTGGTGGTTTGTTACCTCCTCCTGAACATTTCAGCATCGCTTTGGTGGACCTGCCAAAGGCTTTGGGTTTCATTTGTCTTCCTCTTTGCATTCAGAGGAAAAAGCTACTTATAGATTGACTTCCCTGTCTTGAGCAAAGCTGTGAGCTAAAGCTCAGGTCGATGCTCTGAAATGATGGTTGGCAAATTGATACCCATTTCCTTCCTTATATTTTGAATATTCATGAACTGCAAATAGAGCGACACAGTAAAGATAGCATTCTGGTTTGGTTTTATTGAAAATGCTTCGTTTAAAACGGTTGGGTGAGGTTGTAGGGAGGTTTTTTTGGTGTGCCTTGTGAAGTGAGCTTGGAGCAAGATTTGCTGTGAGTCACAGAGGACTCTGGCCATAAATACAACTAAGTTTGGCAATTTAGAAGTGGATTGTTCCTATTGGATGTGACTGGATGTTCACTCCTACAACTGCTTGAAAGGGCATTGTAGGGAGGTTGGTGCTGCTCTCTTCTCATGGGTAATTAGCAAGAGAACACGAGGGAATGGCTGCAAGCTGCAGCAGGGTAGGGTTAGGCTGGATATTAGGAAAGAATTCTTCCCAGCAAGAGGGGTCAGAGCCTGGAATAGGCTGCCCAGGGAGGGGGTGGAGTCCCCATCCCTGACTGTGTTTCGGAGTCGATGAGATGTGGTGTTGAGGGATGTGGTGTTGAGGGATCTGGTGTAGGGGAGAACTTGTAGAGTAGGGCTGATGGTTGGACTCCATGATCCCAGGGGTCTCTTCCAACCTGAATGATTATGTAAGGCACTCACAGGGGCTTCTGGCTTTGCTTCTGCGTCATCGTTCCTCATCAGTTAACGGGGATGGAGCAGTTAATTTTTCACATCAGTGTTTTAGCCTCGTGTTATTATTCAATGAGAGGCACATAATACGAGGAGGAATTACTGTCATTTTGAGTAGTGGGTCTTGTTGAAGCGATGTGTGGCTTCTAAATACAGCCAAAAGGCAGAATGCTGGGCAGGGTTTCTTATAAAGAAACACCAATCCTATCCGCTTAGGGTTTGGGAGAAAAATAGCATTTGATCATAGGGTTAAACAAGGCATGACAAATATGCACCAAATACACTTAAATAAATTCATAGCTAATGTTATTTTGGTGTTTAATATATTTCCTTGCTTCAGTGGTCAACATAAATTATTTAATATTTATTTATTATTAAAATGATAATTAAATATTTTAAATATCTTAAAATATTACTTAAGCATCAGTTGCTAATATCTACTTCCCACCTGCCCCAGTCTGAACTGCAGGAGGCATTGCCAGCTAACTCCAGCTTGAGTTTTGAGTGCTAGAGACGTCATGGAGCTCTGAAACATACCATTATGTAGGATAAGAAATAATTCTCTACGTGCGTGGCACCTGTAAAACCAAAAGGGTTTCCATTTTCCTGCTTGGGAAGGCAGGAGGAAGGGCATTTGGGACTTCAGGAGCACTAACAGCTCTGAGAAAACGTTGCATCATTTTGCCCCGATGCTCTATAAAGGTTCTGGTTGCAGTACCCTTATTTCCTTATATGACTCTTAGGGTTTTTACTAGCTGTATGTGTACGTGCTTTGTATATGGTAACTGATTGCTTCCAGTATATTTCTGTTTAAAACACACCCTCTTCCCTCCCAGTTCTCTTCAGTCTGTGTTAATGGCATTTAGCAATGTGTAAAATTAACACAACAGTAGCCTTCCTTTTCACTCCTCTTAACTCCAGTGCTATCTGGAGTAGAGGTGTTTGGTTTAGCAGCAGCTTTTGATTTCTATTAAGTGCATTAAAGATGTTTTATAATGTGTATGTAATACAGTTTATATCTGATCAGATCTAAAGGAAAGTCCATAAAGCTTTTACTTCCTTGCTGGTACTACAGAAAACTGAATTTTAGAATTTGTGTTGTATCTCCTTACAGTCCCTACCCCACTAAACGCTAAGAATGGGGTTTTGTGACTGTATGAAGTGTGTGATGTCACCTGGTGTGCAACTTCATGTGGAATATTGATTTATGTGATTGACCTGTGACTTGTTCTAGGCAGTATCCTGGAAGTGGGTATTTTGAGGGGGTGGAAGTGCCTCATGAGCAATGGCTTTACCAAGTGAATGTAAGGCAGCACGAGTGTAATCATGTCTTTAAAAAAAATAGACCATGTTGCCCCAGTATAACTTTGTATTTCCTTTTTTTTTTTATTCCCTATTTCTGTGTTCCTTGCTGCTTAGGAAATCTGAAGAAGTGTAAGCAGCTCCTTCAGAAAGCTGTGGAGTGCTCTGCTGTCCCGCTGGAAATGCTGGAGACTGCTCTGCAGAACTTCCATTCGCAGAAAAAGCAGTTGCTTTCAGATGAAGAGAAAGAGAACTTTGCAGGTAACAGCAATTTCTTAAATAGTTGCTGGAGTTTTTTGCATGCTGTAGTGCTCAACTGGAAAAAAAAAATAGAATCATAGAATAGAATCATAGAATCATTTAGGTTGGAAGAGACCCCTGGGATCATCAAGTCCAACCATCAGCCCTACTCTACAAGTTCTCCCCTACACCAGATCCCTCAACACCACATCTAATCTGCTCTTAAACACAGTCAGGGATGGTGACTCCACCACCTCCCTGGGCAGCTGATTCCACTGACTGACCACTCTCTCCGTGAAAAATTTTTTCCTAATGTCCAGCCTAACCCTACCCTGCTGCAGCTTGCAGCCATTCCCTCTCCTTCTATCGCTCATTGCCCGTGAGAAGAGACCAGCACCAACCTCTCTGCAATGCCCTTTCAAGCAGTTGTAGAGAGGGATGAGGTCTCCCCTCAGCCTCCTCTTCCTCAAACTAAACAATCCCAACTCCCTCAATCCATCCTCATAAGCCTTATTCTCCAGGCCTCTCACC
>VZTM01032583.1:42777-59992 GCA_013400555.1 Jacana jacana
TCTTCCCCCCATCCAACAATCGGGTCATCAAATAGTTCTGTAATATTTTGTCCTTTTTCTAGTGATGCAAACTCAAAATCTGTTACTATCTGGTAAAAAAGGTGTATCTATTTACGTCCTCCATCTTATTCCCTTGATCAGTTCCATGTCTGATGCAAAGCATTTAGTTTGTAGGAGGCATAGGATGGTAGACTTTAATGCTGCTCTTCTCTCAGGGTTAGGACTCATTAGGGATTTCTATTTTAGGGTAAGAGATTTCCAGCTGAAAGCGTGAAGTAAGAGCTACTGGTGGTAGAGAAGGATTAGAACTGAACCACAGAGTAAGCCATGCAGATTGTTCTCTAGTTAAATCTAGGAACAGGAAGCCATTTCAACTTTATTTTATGCTTTAAATCCAGATGGATTTACAGAAACACAACTGAGGTAGCGCAAAAATTGGGTGTGGAAAATGAAAATACCACAGGAATGAAGTCAGAGCCCCAAAGCCAGTGCTGAGCAGGAGGAAAACAGGACAGGTCACAGGGGTATTGCCACTCTCTGGGCTCTCTGCAGTAGCAGGGAGTTTGTTAGGGTCATTTAGACAGTTGTACCTTTTTTTGAGAGACCTCTCCATCTGATTTGGAGATTTAACATGAGATTTATTATAGTTATTTGGGTGTGGGTGTTCTCATCACCTCAGCTGATGAGAAATCTGGCTGTCAGAGGTTTTCAATCCTTATGGAGTGAACTTTAGAAGCATCCTTTGGATCACGCTGTTTTGGAGTGGAGGTCTGTTTTCAGCGTGTATATTTGGAAAAGCCACTTGCTCTGAAAGCCATGGGGTTTTCTTCCTCCCCGAATTACTATTTCAGTCAAGGCTTTTGGTGCTTGCATTCCTCTTGCTGCCTGTGGGTCAGGTAAGTTGAGGTTTGAATTAAGCCCTAAAGTGCTTGGATAGTCTTTGGAACTTTCATGTAAAAGGTTGGTGTAGACCAATAGAGAATACTGACAGGTCAGTGACACGGGATGGCTGGAAATGTGCTTTTAAATAGCATGTGTTTATAAAAGAATGCCTTGGCTTTTGAAATAGGCACCATCTGCAGTATTAGCTGAGTAATTCTAACTCATTTACCTACAGTGTCGGGTGCTCAGGAGCTTGGACTTCAGAGCGTAGTCGGAAATCGCAGAAGCCTAAAAAAGAATGAATCTGGTGAAAACTCTTCTACTGTTACCAGATCTTTTCTTGGGTAATGACTTGCTCTCTTAATTTTTATAAAACATCATTGAAACAAAACCCTCACACATGCACTACAGTAATTTGTTGATTTTTGGTGTTTTTCTTGCCATCAGGGAAGAGAAATCTCCGGAATTCGACGCCCTATTAAATTGCCACAATCCTTTAAGACCACTAAACAAATCTAACCAGGTAGGTAAAACATTTTGCTTCAAAACCTTAAACTTTCTGCTGTGCTTTACGTGTGATAACTTTCCCTTTGCTCTTAGGTCTGCCCCTTTGGGAGGGTTCCTGTGAAACTAGTAACTGATGATGAGGAGGAGGATGTGAAGACGACAGATGTTCCTCTTCCAACCAGTGTCATGAGGAGGTACAGTTACTGGTTTTACTGCAGCTTGACAGGCCTTAATACTCATCTTCAACAGGATGTTTTTGTGGGAAATATCAGTTAGGAACCTTAAAATTAAAGGTTATTGACAAATGGTCATTGTGAGTGCACTAGATATTGCAAGAACCCACTTCCTGTCTTATTACTCGGATTCTTTGAGGGCAGTTTCTTGTTCTGGCTAATCAGTGGGCTCAGAAGAAATGGAAACTTAATAAATAAATCTTGTTCAAAATAACTGGAATACAGAAATGGAAAGTTCCTGAAATTAGATATAAGGCAGCCTTGTACCAAAACATCTTTTAAATCCTCACATTTACCATAACCCACACAATGATGATTCTGTTAAGAAAGTGGTTGTGCTCATTTTATTGTGGATAACTGGGAGATATAATTGGGAGAATCTGGCAGCTACAATAGCACTTTGCTACTCAGTGTTCCCTGAGTCCAGCACAGCGGGGAAGGAAACGGAGGAGAAAAAGCTTCCCTCCAAGTAAACTCTGTTATGCCAACTTTCTGCCTCTTCTATTGTTGTGAAAAGAAATTCATGTAGAAATGGGAACTTTGGGGAGAAATATATAACCAAAGAGTAAAACCAGCATAATTAACTTCTGAGAAGGTAACTAAAGCCCAATATCCTCTTTCTGGGGAAGTGGTGAGATGAGGCATTTCACGTAATACTATTGTTCTGCAAGTGTTTAAACATGGCAGCCCAGAAAGCCAACCCCATCCTGGGCTGCACCAAAAGAAACATGACCAGCAGGGTGGAGGAAGTGATTCTACCCTCTTACTTTGTGCTCATGAGACCCCACCTGGAGTATTGTGTCCAGCTGTGGAGTCCTCAACATAGAAAGGACATGGACCTGTTGGAACAGGTCCAGTAGAGGGCCAAGCAGATGGTCAGAGGGATGGAGCACTTCTCCTGTGAAGACAGGCTGAGGGAGCTGGGGTTGTTCAGCCTGGAGAAGAAGGCTCCAGGGAGACATTAGAGCAGCCTTCCAGCATCTTAAGGGAGCTCTGGGAGAGCTGGAGAGGGACTCTTTGTCAGAGTGCAGTGACAGGACAAGGGGTAACAGCTTTAAATTGGAAGAGGGGAGATTGAGATTAGATACAGGAAAGAACTTCTTTGGTGTGAGGGTGGTGAGAGCCTGGCCCAGGTTGCCCAGAGAAGCTGTGGCTGCCCCATCCCTGGAGGGGTTGAAGGCCAGGCTGGATGGGGCTTGGAGCAACCTGGTGGGGTGGGAGGTGTCCCTGCCCAGGGCAGGGGGTTGGAACTGGATGGCCTTTAAGGTCCCTTCCAACTCTAACCATTCCATGATTTACTTTAGAACACACTATTAGGGTTTAGGATCCTAGATGTAGCTAAGCTTCACACAGCTGCCTTTTTCATCTGGTTCATTGAAGGCAATCATGAGGTTTTATGCTGGCCTGTGGTGTAATTAACAATGATGTTATTTCCATAGGCAAATATCCAGCTCCAGATGTACAGCCTTCATTCCATCTTTTCTGCCATCAGAGCCAAAGTCTAGTGGGGGTGATTCATACGACCTGGGAGACTTGCAGGTAATTGTGGTTGTTTTCTTAAAAATAGATATCATAGGGCAGCCAGGCAGAGCTCCTTATATTAGAAAGGAAAATAATAAATATTTTGTCGGTTCAAGAAAGAAATAAGGTAGAGCATTCATTCCTGTTCAGTAACTAGTTGTGAGGAGAAACATTCATTATGGTTTTTAAGTTTGGAATTCAAGCATAATCTGGTGTTAAGAAAGAGCGTTCCCTGAACAAGGTATCTGAGGGGAGAAATGGGGGTGGTGGTGTTTAAAAAGTCTGTCATATGACTTAAAAAGAGGGGAAAATCAGATTTCATCTTCGCTACAGAAGCTCTTTCCCCTGTGGCCAGGAGTTTTATCATGGGAAGGGGAAGTGCTCCATTGAGTGAAGCTTGAGTTTGGGAAGTGCTCTATGGAGCTGTAAATTACGGCTTTGGATAATTAACTCTGAGCTGTGCCTTGCATTTTCCTCTCCTGTGTCCCTAAAATCTTGAAAACTTAAAAAATAATAAGTATTAGCCTTGGATTTTTTTCCATTTGATGGTTTCCATAACAGGCTGTTGATGGATTTAAATGCAGTCATACCTGTGTACCCATCACTGTTTCCTCAAGGGTATTTAAGTTGTGGCTTGTCAGTCCTTAATTATCATAAGGAAACATCTTTCAGACACTACACCTGGGGTCTCCTTTGAATCTTTTAAAGATGCTTTTTGTTAGTCCTTTAAAAGAAAAACAAACTCTTTATTTGTAGGTGTTGGATGAGAACAGCTTGGAAACAGCTACCAGTTCCACCATAGCCCTCAGAGCCAAAATGGATACGAGTTTGGTGACGAAGAAAGAAGGTAAGTATTAATATGTGGTGGTTTAGTAGTTTGGAATAGAATAACCACTGAAAATTTGCCATTGTCTATTTTAAAGACAACACCTTTCTAAAGGAAATATTCTTCAAAAACCTGGTCTGCTTAGAATTGAGGAGCATTTAAAATTGGGCTTTATCTGGTAACAGTGCTAGTTTATACCAAAAAAAAACCAACCCAGAAAAAGTGGATGTTGGCTGAGAGAAATTCAAACTAAGGATTATAAAGTTCTGGAGGGGGAGTCTGTAGATTTTGAGATGGACTCAAATTAGAGCAGTCCTTCTCCTGTGACTTTCCTTGATTGTCTTCCTCCTTGCTTACCCTATGGATGCCGTAGCTCCCTTGTCTGCTGTTGTTTAAATTGAGATTGTTTTGGCTGAAGTAAGTTTTAAAAATGTGAGACCGTGATTGTTTTTTCACTTAAAAAATGTGTAAAGCTCCTAAAATTCTCTCTGAATGCAGAACATCCACTTCTGCTGCATTCAGTGTGTTTTTTTAATCCTGTTTACCCATTTAGTAGATGAACTTGTAGCTTTTTCTGCTGCTTTGTCAGAGACTATTTGCCATGTTAAGCTTTTCCCATGTCCTGAAAATAACCTGAATTATTTTTGCTGTTCTTTCTGTATGTTAAAGTGTAACTGAACTTATGAACATGCTGCAGGAATCCTTTCTTAGCCTGAATGACACTTGTGCTAAATAATTGCATACTCTTTAGAGGCTGATTTAAATCTCAGTGTCAATCAAACACAGTTACACTTTTTATTACCCTAAATGCTCTTGTTCTAAACGTGGCTTTTCAGCCTTAACTGGGCCCTTCCTTGTGCTCTGTGATTCTCTCTAAAGATACCACATGAGGATGCCTCTGTCTCGTTTTTATAAACTTTGTTTTCCAAAAGAAATCTATGCTCAGAGAATGGTTAGAGTTGGAAGGGACCTTTTTAAAGATCATCCAGTTCCAACACCCTGCCCTGGGCAGGGACACCTCCCACTAGACCAGGTCACTCCAAGCCCCTTTGCTATCCTTTGAATGGCTGAGATTCTTCTAGAATTGTTAATGTGGTTTTGAGGGGATGATTTTTAGCCTTTGTTTTTTAGAAAAAGGCCAAAAATTGGTGTATTCCAGAAATAACCTAAGCTTTACTTAAGTATGTATAGGATCATAGAATGGTCCAGGCCAGAAGGGACCTCTAGGGTCATCTAGTCCCACCTCCCCGCAGTCAGCAGGGACACCCCCAACTAGACCAGGTTGCCCAGGGCCTCCTCCAGCCTCCCCTTGAAGATCTCCAGGGAAGGGGCCTCAACCACCTACCTGGGCAACCTGTTTATCTAACGTGTGGACTTTGCTTATTGTCTGAAGTCACCTCATGATGTAGAAATAGAGGTGACACGAGACCACCTCACGTTGTGGTCTTTCTGGGGAACGTTATGAACAACTCGGATGCAGAGCAAGTATTTCAGGGCTGGTAAAATGAAGAAGGCTACTACTAATGAGAGCACCAACAGCAGGGAATATGGAACACACTAATCTTTAACACTTTGCCACTTCTATATTCCTGATGAAGCAGTCTCCTTGGTGGCTTTCTGATTTCTGCTTCTACTGAAGAAGAGAGGGGAAAACGTCCAATAATGTTACAAGGGTTGGGTTCAGGATTATATACATACAAAGGCATTAACCATTTTACTGCCTGACTCTAGTAAGTCAACTGTGTCTATTCTCATAGAAAATGAGAACATTTATTCTAAAAACTGGGATAGGTATGTCAGTTAGTGTTTCAAGTACTAAATATCAAGTTTTGTTTGGCTGTTTTTTAATAATCTGATTCTTTTCTTGAAAGAAAAAGTCCAGCACCCGGAGCTGAGGATACCAGAGCCAAGGAGTCTGGAAAGTCAACAGCAACAATTCAGTGCTGGTGAAAGCTACAGAAAGCAGTTGGAACAGATGAAACTAAACTGTCTTAGTGCCAGAAAAAAATGGCCAGTTCAAGAAGTGACACAGAAAAGCTGCTACAGAGAGGTAAGTGAAGAGGATGATAAAGCTGTTTTCTACCTGCAGTGGCTCCCACGTGTTGAAAGAGTGATTTCTGTGTTCCTCATTGTGGCTCTTTGTGTGGAATAATATCTTGCTTTGCCCCCTGTAGGGAAAACGATCCAGCCTGGAGCAATCTGGTGCTCCTGTTTCAAAAGGGTTATCCCCACCAGATGCTGTTCTGAAGAAGAGCGATCCATCACACCCCTGTGGATCGCCAAGCACCGCGTGCAGCGATTACATGGACTGGTAAGGCACTGCTTGGAGCCATACATCTCATGAACAGTTGCCAGTGCCTGGAAAGACTTTTAGAGCAGTTCTTAATGGGGTTTCTTGACAGTGGATATTGTATACAGAGACTTTAAAATAGCATTTGACACTGTGCCCCACCAAATTCTCATGGAAAAACTGGCTGCTCATGGCCTGGATGAGCATAGGATCTGCTGGATCCAGCACTGGCTGGAAGGAGGATCCCAAAGGGTGGTGCTCAATGGAGTTCAATCCAGCGGGCGGCCGGTCACAAGTGGTTCCTCAGGGCTCAGTGCTGGGGCCTTTCCTTTTTAATATCTTCATTGATGATGTCGATAGGGACATAGAAAACACTGTCAGTGAGTTTGCAGATGACACCAAGTTGGGTGGGAGTGTTGATCTGCTTGAGGACAGGGAAGCTCTGCAGAGGGACTGGGATAGATTGGATCCATGGGCCAATATTAATGGCATGGGCTTCACCAAGGCCAAGTGCCAGGTCCTGCCCTTGGGCCACCCCAACCCCATGGATGGCTACAGGCTTGGGGCAGTGTGGCTGGAGCTGCCTGGCAGAAAAGGACCTGGGGGTGCTGGGTGACAAGGGGCTGAACATGAGCCAGCAGTGTGCCCAGGTGGCCAAGAAGGCCAAGGGCATCCTGGCTTGTATAAAGAATAGTGTGACCAGCAGAAGTAGGGAGGTGATTGTCCCCCTGTACTCAGCAGGGGGAGGCCACCCCTTGAGTCTGGTGTCCAGTTCTGGGCACCTCAGCACAAGAGAGATCTGAAGGGGCTGGAGCGAGTGCAGAGGAGGGACACGGAGCTGGGTAAGGGCCTGGAGAATAAGGCTTATGAGGATGGATTGAGGGAGTTGGGATTGTTTAGTTTGAGGAAGAGGAGGCTGAGGGGAGACCTCATCCCTCTCTACAGCTGCTTGAAAGGGCATTGGAGAGAGGTTGGTGCTGGTCTCTTCTCACGGGCAATGAGCAATAGAAGGAGAGGGAATGGCTGCAAGCTGCAGCAGGGTAGGGTTAGGCTGGACATTAGGAAAAAAATCTTCACAGAAAGTGGTCAGAGCCTGGACTGGGCTGCCCAGGGAGGTGGTGGAGTCCCCATCCCTGACTGTGTTTCAGAGTAGATTAGATGTGGTGTTGTGGCATCTGGTGTAGGGGAGAACTTGTAGAGTGAGGCTGATGGTTGGACTCAATGATCCCGAGGGTCTCTTCCAACCTGAATTGATTCTATGAATCTGTGATTTGCCTCAATATGCTCACTTTAAAGAGAAAAAAATCCTTCTTCATCTAAAACAGTTTTGAATACAGAGCAATAAGCTGAAGAAATCTGGCTCTCTTGCTGTCTTATGGTCAGTTCTTCTATGGTTCTTTGGTTTCCTGGTTTGGGGGGAGTGCCAGCCCTTACCTGAAGATGGGGTTTTAATTCGTTGCTCTAAGAAATACTTCCCAAGCATGGTATTATTCTGGGTTACTCAAAAGGACTTCTAAGCCAAGAAGCTCAACCGGTTTTGATGCTAATTATTGAATTAGCAGAGGCTTTTACAAGTCCATAGGGTTTAACTTTCAAGAAACAATGAAGATTTGAACCTTGTTGTTAGAATAATCTTTAAAAAATCTGCAACTAAATGCAGCTGTTGACAATTTCCTTTAGTTTCAGGACGCCGGTTGTAAAGAACAACTTTCTTCCAGGATGTCAGATTTCTACTCCCTACAGCCAGCTCCCGTATTTCCTACCTCACACTCCAGTAACTCCATTTCAAAATCAAGTTGGTTTGCAGGTATGACTTCAGGTTGACTTCTGCCATTTTTCTTTACGTATTTTCACTGGAGGCTAAATTAGGTCAAAGATATGCATGTATTTATATATTAATCTGTAATTGCTGTTCATCTTTCTGGCTGAGCAATAGGAATTAGTCTGGATTGTCAACATAACTGTCTGAATTTAGGGAAAATAGAAAACCAAAATCAGTTCAGTTGTGTTGAAATCCTGAAGCCTTTATCTCTAAAATCTAAGCCTTTTCATATCCTACTTCGTGACAGAGGCAAGAACTAGAGTCACAGTTCTTCTGTATTTTATAGTGGTACTACCCAGTAGAGAAGCTTTAGTTAAAAACCACCCTTTTCTTGATTTGCAGTGTGAGAAGCATTGGTACCTGGTACGAGTTCAGTGATGTTCCACGAGTTCCATGCCACGTGATGATTGTTATACACAGACTTTGGCTCTAGGGAACTTTTAGCTTTCAAGATAAAAATGTTTAAAAGTTTAGCATTGCCACGCTTCATCTTGTTCAGAAAGACCAAAACAGCCTAAAGCACATTAGTATAGTAATATATAATTGATTATATTATAGTAATAAGCTCTAATGAACATAGAAAGGATATGGACCTGTTGGAACAGGTCCAGTGGAGGGCCATGAAGAGGGTCAGAGGGATGGAGCACCTATGCTGTGAAGACAGACTGAGGGAGCTGGGCTTGTTCAGCCTGGAGAAGAGAAGGCTCTGGGGAGACCTTAGAGCCCCTTTCAGTATCTGAAGGGAACCACAGAAGAGCTGAGGAGGGACTATTTGTCAGGAAGTGGAGTGAAAGGACAAGGGGTAATGGCTTTAAATTGGAAGAGGGGAGATTTAGATGAGATACCAGAAAGAAATTATTTGCAGTGAGGGTGGTGAGACACTGGAATAGGTTGCCCAGGGAAGTTGTGGAAGCTCCATCCCTGGAGGGGTTCAAGGCCAGGCTGGATGGGGCTTGGAGTGACCTGGTGTGGTGGGAGGTGTCCCTGCCCAGGGCAGGGCGTTGGAACTGGGTGATCTTTAAGGTCCCTTCCAACTCTAGCCACTCTATGATAATTTAAGATTTCTATCAAGTTCTGCTGCAAGTATAGTTATTTTCTTAACTTCCTCTGTGTGTTCACAGGTTCCAGCTTCTCTACCTTCACATGAATGTCTTGCCATCAAAGGAAAAGTTTATACAATATTAAAGCAAATAGGAAGTGGAGGCTCAAGTAAGGTGAGATGCTCTTTTATCCTTTTAGACAGTCACTCACTTGCACAGTAGCAGTTGTATTATGCACAGAAGATGATGTCTAAGGAGGACTGCCTCGTACTAACATTTACAAAGTGTTTGACCTAGAGAATTTAGAGATTTGTTGGTTTACTGCTGTGCTTAGACTTTCTGTCATGGATACTGAAGGAATGTAACGCACAGGTTAGCTGAGGCACAATGCTGTTTTATCAGTTGTCAGATGGCTGGCAATACTCACTGTATTGTATTATTTTGAAAATGATGCTTCAATTAGTGCAGTCCTGTTAATTTTAGTGGAGAAATAGTCAAAGCAGTGGGTAGGTAAAGGGCTGTGTGTGTGGAAGTAGAGAACAAACAGAAACTCTGAGGAGATGGGATCAGAACACTGCCAGAAGTTATGGAAATAGGAAAAAGTGATCCCCCAACTCTTCCTAACACCTAAAAATCTCACTTAAATCAGTGAACATTCTTCACCTTGGGAGCACCTCAAGACTTATGAGCGTGTACACCCAGTGAAACATAATGTTGGTGCTGAGGTGACCTCTTGATAGAGGATTGTTTCTGTTGGAACTGGTGGCTCCTTATTTTTTCTCCATGCTGACTTGTATGAACTCCTTGAAAAAGGAAGCAGCAACATTACATTTAAATAGATCTTTTTCCCCTCTGAGATTCCTGCCGTGGTGAGATGAAGGGCTGCATTAAGTGAGACTTGAATGAAGTAATAAACTGATGCTGCTTTGCAGGTGTTTCAAGTGCTGAATGAGAAGAAGCAGCTCTATGCTGTCAAATATGTGAATCTAGAGGAAGCTGATCAACAGACAGTTGAGAGCTACAAGAATGAAATAGCCCACTTGAGCAAACTGCAGCAGCACAGCGATAAGATCATCCGCCTTTACGGCTAGTGAGTAAACCCTAACTTTGTTAAACTGGTGTCTTTTTATATAAAGAAGTTGCCTTAATTTTTTTAACACAAGCGTGTTTCCTCTTTTAGTGAAATCACTGATCATCATATCTACATGGTGATGGAGTGTGGGAATATTGATCTCAACAGCTGGCTCAAGAAGAAAAAACACATTGACCCACTGGAACGGAAGAGCTATTGGAAAAACATGCTGGAAGCTGTTCACACGATCCATGAATATGGTATACTTTAAATACTTGTAGGGTTTTGTAGGGGTTACATTGCCAGGATAAGAAGATGTTAAAGTAATGGAGGTGGTACTGCTCTTTTAGTTACCCTGGGTATAAGCCCTGGGGTCTTCAAAGATGGCTATTTAGTGTGTTGGGGGGAAAAATTGCATCTCTATTCTGTTTGAGTAACAGAAAGGAGAGATCAGATCCAGATCCACCTCCTTTTTAAGACAAAAAGTGAAAAGACCTTTTACAGACAGCAGAGCTCATCACCTTTACAGCACAGGTCCACCAGAACCTGTGGTGGACCTGCAAAACCTATGACAGCAAAACCTACTAAAACACAGCCTACATCCTATGAGATGTGTCCTTGGAAACAAACAATTTTATAAATAAGGAATGGTTGATTATGTGGATAAGAACCTGAATTCTCATAATAAAGCAGGTAAGTAGGGCTCGTGGGAGGTCAGGCACATGTAATCCTCAGTGAATGGAACCTTGGAGATAAGTAATAATTCAAACTAAAACTCAAACAAATCTTAACTGCTTAAAGTGGAACTGCTTTTATGAAATCTGCAAGGAATAAGAAGGTTTTGGCTGGGGGAAGCTGCTCTGCACCTTCTCTCCACCCAGGGCTTGTGGGGATTGAGCAATAAAAAGCCCTGCACAGGTGACTTGGCTTGACTTGATCCTGCCCTTGGGCCACACCAACCCCATGGATGGCTACAGGCTTGGGGCAGTGTGGCTGGAGCTGCCTGGCAGAAAAGGACCTGGGGGTGCTGGGTGACAAGGGGCTGAACATGAGCCAGCAGTGTGCCCAGGTGGCCAAGAAGGCCAAGGGCATCCTGGCTTGCATAAAGAATAGTGTGACCAGCAGAAGCAGGGAGGGGATTGTCCCCCTGTGCTCAGCACTGGGGAGGCCACCCCTTGAGTCTGGTGTCCAGTTCTGGGCACCTCAACAGCAGAGATATCAAGGTGCTGGAGTGAGTGCAGAGGAGGGACACGGAGCTGGTGAGAGGCCTGGAGAATAAGGCTTATGAGGATGGATTGAGGGAGTTGGGGTTGTTTATTTTGAGGAAGAGGAGGCTGAGGGGAGACCTCATCCCTCTCCACAACTGCTTGAAAGGGCATTGCAGAGAGGCTGGTGCTGGTCTCTTCTCACGGGCAATGAGCGATAGAAGGAGAGGGAATGGCTGCAAGCTGCAGCAGGGTAGGGTTAGGCTGGACATGAGGAAAAAGTTTTTCCCAGAGAGAGTGGTCAGTCAGTGGAATCAGCTGCCCAGGGAGGGGGTGGAGTCCCCATCCCTGACTGTGTTTCAGAGTAGATTGGATGTGGTGTTGAGGGATCTGGTGTAGGGGAGAACTTGTAGAGTAGGGCTGATGGTTGGGCTTGATGATCCCAAGGGTCTCTGCCAACCTGAATGATTCTGTGATTCTATGACTTTAAACTCTGTTTTCCAGGCATTATTCACAGCGACCTGAAACCAGCAAACTTTCTGATAGTGGATGGGATGTTGAAACTAATTGACTTTGGGATTGCCAACCAAATGCAGCCGGATGTGACAAGCATCATTAAAGATTCTCAGGTGAGCTGCTTCTGGAAGAATCTACAAGTGCTATAGTACTTGCTAATTACCTTTAATGTTAATTCAATGACTGCTGCATGGGGTTATATGTAGGTGTAAATACTCCTATATATATGAATTTCTACATGTTTTTAAGCATGGAATAACTACGCCCTTCAGTCTTTACAGAAACAAATTTTCAAGTGTTTTGAGGTAAAAGTCTAACATCTTGAGTAAATTAAATTAAATTAAATGCAGGCTTCACTTAACTCTTCTCTTTTTTTATGGCTAGGTTGGCACATTGAATTATATGCCACCTGAAGCAATAAAAGACATGTCTTCCTATGGAGAAAATGGGAAATCTCGATCTAAGGTAACACAATCTTTTTCTCCTATTCCCTTTGTATTAAGAAGGAATCAGGCACATCTCTTAAGACTTAGTTTTTCTCAAAGTCCTCCCCTGAAACTAGAACACAGTGAAATCCATTGTGCCACGACGATGGTGGGCAGAGATTGAAGGCTGAGTTCTTTCCTCTCAACCACCTAAATGCATTTTGCAGATGGTGTTCAGAAACATCTAAGTGCAGAACTAATGGGTAAAATTGAAATCAGAACAGATGCACAGGCTTGAGTGTTGGAGGAGCTCATAATAATATAATAACATCTAAACTGATATTCATAGACTCATAGAATGGTTCAGGTTAGAAAAGACCTTAAAGGCCATCCAGTTCCAACCTCCTGCACTGGGAAGGGACACCTCCCACCAAACCAGTGTGCTCCAAACCTCATCCAGCCTGGTCTGGACCCCTCCAGGGATGGGGCAGCCACAGCTTCTCTGGGCAACCTGGGCCAGGCTCTCACCACCCTCACACCAAAGAATTTCCTTCTAGTATCTAGTCTAAATCTCCCCTCTTTCAGTTTAAAACCATTCTTCCTCATCTTCTGCCTCCCCTCCCTAATCAAGAGTCCCTCCCCATCTCTCCTGGAGCCCCTTTAGGGACTAGAAGGGGCTCTAAGGTTGCTCCAGGCTGAATCCCCCAACTCTCCCAGCCTGTCCTTACAGCAGAGGGGCTCCAGCACTTGGATCATCCTCATTGCCTTCTCTGTACCTGTTCCAACAGGTCTTTGTCCTTCCTGAGAGCCCAGAGAGCTCTGTGTATCCCATTAGTTCTTCTGTGCTATGGAGTACTGTGTACTGTAGAACTCTTTAACTTTGCCAGGGAATGGAGTGTGAATGATGAGGAAAGTACTGAAGGAGACCAATTTGACAGTCAAGCTTTGATTATGGGGCACATAGTTTTGTGGAAAGGTATTAAATACTTATAAACTGTAAATATATATATATATATCTATATTAACCTGTGCATGTCCAGACAGAGTCAGAGATTGTGACTTTAACAGCTGAAGTATTACCATGTAGTGAAACACCATCTTGTCTTTCTAAGCACAGAACAGAATGTTTTAGAGGTTTCTTTTGTTAAGGATGACACACTTTACCTTTTTCTCTGGTTATGGGCTTTTCTTGAAGTGCTCCAGCTTCCACAGGGGAAGTGGAAAAGCCCTCCTGTAGGGAACAGCCCTGGTGCGGTGGTTGAAATTGAGCTACTAAAACCGGATGTAAAACAGACACTTGGGTGAAATGACCAGTTCCATGAGAAATTACTGAAGGGACAGTTTCCTTAAGTGAGGAACAATCTTAATGGTTTTCTTCTTTTCATACTAGATAAGCCCCAAGAGTGATGTGTGGTCACTGGGATGCATTTTGTACTGCATGACCTACGGAAGGACTCCGTTTCAACACATAACGAACCCGATTAATAAACTGCACGCCATCGTCGATCCCAGTTACGAGATAGAATTCCCAGATATTGCTGAGAAGGATCTTCAGGATGTGCTGAAGGTAACTATCCTCAGAGATGATTTTTAAATCCAAATAGTGGCAGTTTTATTTAAAATGTACTAGAGACCACTGAACGAGCTGGGCTTGAGTACTGTTTTTCTCGCAAATAAATGCTCAGTTACTTGTAGCACCAGCCTTTATTCCAAAAGAAGACTTAGTGAAGCTAGAGCTACTTTTGTCTAGTTTCCAGAGGTAATTGAAGCTTTCTTATTTTCAGCTCAGTAACAAACAAGTAAATACTTAGACCAGTTTGGCTTAACTCCTGTGGCTGAAGCACCCTAAGGCAATACAGTAGCTTTAGTACTCCCCATCCCTTCCCTCACCCCGAGTATTTGGGTTTGGAGCTTGGCCCCTGCTTTCCCTTGAGCCCTAATTGTGTTGCTTGGCTGGTAACAAACTGGAATCCAGAAAGGATTTTCACTGCCTCTAACTTTCAAACCTCAGTGTCATTGCTGTGTCAGTCAGAATGTAAGGATACTGTAGGCTCTGGTCTCTACCTCTGCCCACGCTGTTGCTGGAGTAAAACAGGGATACCAAACTTCCCTCTGAAGGTAATTGCTAATGAAGGGAACTAGGTTATTCCATTATTGTGAGCTTGAGTCCTTCTGAGCGTGTACTTCTGCAGTTAGAAGTTCTGATGTGCATCCACAGGGTGTTCTGGAGATCCTCACTGTTAACCCTTAGGAAAACTCTTATTTTAGTTCAAACTGAATTACTTCTTAATTCCTTTGCAGCGCTGTCTAATAAGAAATCCTAAACAAAGAATATCTGTTTCGGAGTTGCTGGTACATCCCTATGTTCAAATTCAAAGTCATTGTCAAACAGGTACACATTTATTTTGGAATACAGTTATATTGAATAGTATTTATGATTCTTTTAAAGAAAACAAAATGTGTTTTGTTTTATGTGTACTTCCCACTTGTTGGTGTAACAGACTATTTCATCTAGTGCCTGTGTGTGTTTCAGGAAAGATTTCTGTAACATGGAGTCATAGAATTGCCCAGGTTGGAAGAGACCTTTAACATAGAGTCCAACCATCAACCCAACTCTGATAAAAACCATCCCTAACCCATGTCCCTCAGCAGTATGACAACCTGGCTTTTAAATCCCTCCAGGGATGGGGCCTCAACCCCTGCCCTGGGCAGCCCATTCCCAGGCTTCACAACCCTTGCTGTATAAAATATTCTTAATATCCAATTGAATCTTCCTTTGGCACAACTGGAGGCAGTTTTTTCCTCTTGTCCCATGGCCTGTTCCTTGGGAGCAGAGACCGACACCCCCCTGGCTACACCCTCCTTTCAGCAAGTTGTGGAGAGCCAGAAGGTCTCCCTTCATCCCCCTTTTCTCCAGGCTGAGCACCCCCAGCTCCCTCAGCTGTTCCTCACCAGACTTATAATTTTTAATTGTAATTCTTAAACCCCTTATGAACTGCCCTGCTAAGTTAGACACCCATTCATTACCTGCAGGTGTTCCAAATGCAAAGGGAACAACAGAGGAAATGAAACGTATCCTTGGCCAACTCATTGGCTTGAATTCTCCCAACTCTATTTCTCGGGCTGCTCGGGTAAGTATCCTCCGTTCCTTATTTCATATGGTAGCACGTATTCATGCAAAGAGATTACTGCTTGGTGGTGAAAGCCAAAAAGATACATATATCACAGCTTTAACCACAGCTGGAAGAACATTACACACTGTAGGTCTTGTAGTTTAAGAGCTGTCTTTATGGAAGAATGATCTAGATCAATCTGCCAAGTGTGCAAGCTCTCAGGCTGCAACTGTTCTTCCTTCCTGGAAGTTTCTGAGCTGTTAATGCCTCGCTGTGTGTGAACTCAGGCCCTGTATGCTGAGGTGTTATAACCATTCCAGCCTCTCTGTCTTTTTGTCTGGAGGAGAAGCAGGGTCACTCTTCACCAGCTTGGTTCTTGCCACCTCTCTCTCAGAAGAGGTGACGGTGGTCAAGTATATACTAAATTGAGATGGAAGGTAAAGCTGCTTTTGTGGGGAGGAAAGCAAGTTCAGTACACATTAAGTAAATCTAAATAATTTCACTTAATCTTCACTGCTGGTCACACATTATTATTGTTTTTATGTTTTTGGAATCTTGGGGGTGAACAAGAGCTTACCCTTTTGCCATGTGACCCTGTTGGTGTCCACTGATTTGATTTTCCTATCTCATACCATAAAGCTTGCTCACCCTGAGTGTGCAAATACCTCTTTCCTCCCATGCTGGTGACTCGGCAACAGCGACAATTAACGGAGTAAACTTGATTTTTAAATCTCAGCAATCGGTTTGTCCTTCTGCCACCTTGTGAAGCTCTGCCCCCTCTAACTCCCTGTTAAGTCAGGGAGTGTGTTTTCTTTGAGGCACCAGGTTGTGTTACAGCTGGTACAACTGTAGAGAGAGACAACTTGAGAGTTGTCTCAAGGGTATCTTTATTTTCCCATTTGAGAGAGAATTTTTTGTGGGGAGTCCAGTACATCCCAGTATGCAATGACTTGCTCTAGTGGTAACGTTTATGGTTTGAATCCCTGTGGGACAGATCTTTGTTCATCCCAATACTTGTGTTTTTATTAACTTTCAGACTTTATATGAACAGTGCAACAGTGGTAAAAGTCTTGATGTGTCAGCATTTGCCAAACTGGGGAGTCAAAAATCACGGACAGCCAAGTGACCCTACTACTGCTTAGGATGCACCACAGGTGGACTGGTCTGGTCCAGAAAGGTTTTGTGCTGCTAGCTTGTTTTTTAAAAGGACACTCAGCATAAAGTTCATATTTTTAGAATGTTCTTTATGTCTTCTGACAATGCTTGCAGATCACCAGACCCAATCCAATGGAATGCTTTTTTTTTTTTCACTGGGGGCTGTTGTCTGTCTTCGCGTGCCATGTGGATCGAACAATAAAAATTGCTCGTTGGTGGTGATGGTCTCTGTTACTTATGGAGTGCTGTGGTGTCTGGAGTACAAAAACCACATCCAAAATCTTCAAGCTTTTTCTCCCTCTGAAGCTAAAACAAAAGAAGTTCCTAAAATGCCAACTGGTGACCCTGCAAAACGTGCAGGTACCTCTCGAAATATCGCCTGAGACGTGAACATGGTATGGTGTGGTTCTGCCCCTTGCCAACAGCTGCCTTTTTGTGTCCAGCTTTGATCAAAGCTGTGTGTGGCTGGAGCTGCCTGGCAGAAAAGGACCTGGGGGTGCTGGGTGACAAGGGGCTGAACATGAGCCAGCAGTGTGCCCAGGTGGCCAAGAAGGCCAAGGGCATCCTGGCTTGTGTCAGAAACAGTGTGACCAGCAGAAGTAGGGAGG
>VZTM01032583.1:71421-88945 GCA_013400555.1 Jacana jacana
GGGCAGGACCTGGCACTTGGCCTTGTTGAAGCCCATATTTCAGACCTTTCCCCTTTAGCTCTCCCTGCATCCGTTTATAACTACCCTTACTTCCCTCTGAACAGTTGGCAGATATCCCCTGGGACAGCAGAAATGCTGAAATAGGGTTTCCTACAGAGGTGTGCAATCTGTTCCTCCCTCTCTCACTGCACGAGCTCTGTGTCTCCACCTCCAAGTGTGCCCTGGCGCGTCCCACCGCATCCCCCTGCCTCTTCTCAGTCTGGCTGGGGTTGCCTCCATGTAAGGGCAGCTACTTCTAGCTCTTTCCTCTCCCATTCTTTTTCCAAAAGTTTCCATGAAACTTAAGAGGAATGAATTTCTGAGATTTTTTCGGTCCAATCTCGTTTTGTTTGGGAAGGGGGGCTCAAATTCAGCTCAAATGGGGACTGACAGGCAGGTAGACAGCCAGGAGGACAAAGAGTATGACAGCTGAACCCTTAGAAAGCTTATTAACAGAGCTAATTTCTGTGTAGTGTCCAGCCCTCCTTCGTAAGCCAAAGGCCAGCTCAGTGCCTCACCGACAACCTGAACCTGGGACAGGGTTCACGATTCGGTAGCCTGAATTTCAAGCCACTGGAGGGGACATCAGCCTCTCTGCTCACAGCTTTACTTCTTCTCGAAATCTGCTTCGAGGTCTTTTGACTTTATCTTCAAGGTAGAGAGTGGTTTCGTTTCTTTGCACTGGAGGGCACAGTGCCAACCAGTTCCCGTGGCTTGGCTCACCTGGAAGACAAGGTGACATTTGCTGGCTCCTCTTTTAGCCTGGTGGGTGTCTCTCTAACCGGTTGGCTGAACAGAACACCTACTGCCCCACAGTGAAGGTCACAGCCAACATCTTGGGCTTTTCAAGGTGGTGTTACCTTCTACCACGAAGGCAAATAGTAGGCTTCAGAGGGAACTCCCACAAGATCTGATACTCATGGACCTCACCTCGTTGTGCTCTGAATAGAAGATCCAGTCCTTCAACAGGTCTTGCACAAAACACATCTCATTTAGCGTGGAATCATTTAAAAAACTGAGCAACCTTGAACTGAAGCTCTGTAGCACCAAATATTCCCACAAACCCGATCACAATGAGAGCATTAACATGAAAAATAATCTGCTATCCTGTTCAAGGGGGCTGAGATACCATTGTCTTGCTGAGGCCAGAGAAAGAAACCTTAGAATCATAGAATCATAGAATCATTCAGGTTGGAAGAGACCCCTGGGATCATCAAGTCCAACCATCAGCCCCACTCTACAAGTTCTCCCCTACACCAGATCCCTCAACACCACATCCAATCTACTCTTAAACACAGTCAGGGAGGGTGACTCCACCACCTCCCTGGGCAGCTGATTCCACTGACTGACCACTCTCTCTGGGAAAAACTTTTTCCTCATGTCCAGCCTAACCCTACCCTGCTGCAGCTTGCAGCCATTCCCTCTCCTTCTATCGCTCATTGCCCGTGAGAAGAGACCAGCACCAACCTCTCTGCAATGCCCTTTCAAGCAGTTGTAGAGAGGGATGAGGTCTCCCCTCAGCCTCCTCTTCCTCAGACTAAACAACCCCAACTCCCTCAATCGATCCTCATAAGCCTTGTTTTCCAGGCCTCTCACCAGCTTTGTTGCCCTCCTCTGTACTCGCTCCAGCACCTCGATATCTCTCTTGTGCTGAGGTGCCCAGAACTGGACACAATACTCAAGGTGTGGCCTCACCAGTGCTGAGTACAGGGGGACAATCACCTCCCTACTTCTGCTGGTCACACTATTCTTTATGCAAGCCAGGATGCCCTTGGCCTTCTTGGCCACCTGGGCACACTGCTGGCTCATGTTCAGCCCCTTGTCACCCAGCACCCCCAGGTCCTTTTCTGCCAGGCAGCTCCAGCCACACTGCCCCAAGCCTGTAGCCATCCATGGGGTTGGTGTGGCCCAAGGGCAGGACCTGGCACTTGGCCTCGTTGAAGGCCATGCCATTAACATTGGCCCATCCATCCAGTCTATCCAAGTCCCTCTGTAGAGCTTCCCTGTCCTCAAGCAGATCAACACTCCCACCCAACTTAGTGTCATCTGCGAACTTACTAATAGTGTTTTCTGTGTCCTTATCTATATCATTGATGAAAATATTAAAAAGGAAAGGTCCCAGCACTGAGCCCTGAGGAACAAACCTTATCTGATGTAATTAATCTGCATATGAAGGTGGAGGCTGGGAAAGTAGGAGAGCCAGGCAGGAACAGGACAGCTGAGGGATCATGAGCTGAGGTGAGGAGGAGCAAAAGCAGGAGTTGTGTCTGGAAGAAGGAAAGGTACAGCACAAGGCTGTGGAATCTCCTTCCCTGGAGGTTTCCAGGCCCTGCCTGGATGCAGCCCTGCGTGATGTGCTCTGGGCAGTCCTGCTTTGGCAGGGGAGTGGGACTGGGTGAGCTCTAGAGCTCCCTTCCAACCCTGACACTTCCCTGAGTCTGTGAAGGCAGCCTTTAGAAGTCAAGGGAGACAACACACTGGAATGGAGAAGCAGAGACAGAAATGAAGGCAGGAGGAAGATAAGGGAAAATTCACCACTACCACCATCCCTGGGGAAAAAATAACCAATGAGGAGAGAAAGGTTTGTCAGCATTTCCTTCAGCTTCTGGAATCAAAATCAGAAGCAGAAGCACTGTTTACCCGACTGTGAAATCCACCAGCAAAGCGTGTGTATCCATCCCCCTCTAGTGCCCAGGAGAAGACAGTATTGCCACCACCCGGAATGGGAGCCGAGCTGATGGAGACCTGCCAGACAAAGTACCTGGTGCTGCTGTTAATGTTGGGCTGGGTGAGCTTTCAGGCAGAGCTTTCACTCACAGACACCCAGACACTTCCCCAGTTACCAACTCCTTCGAAATACTGTGTGCCAGGACTTTTCCCATTGTTAGCAGGAATCTATACTGGCGATGAACAAGAAGGAAAAAGTAAATCCCACTTGTTTGTGAAACCTCACTCCAGCCTCCTCATGAATGCTACCCTGAGCTCTTTTCATGACCTGCTTACAAAGCTCCCCGGGGTTTCCCCTCAGGACTCCCTACCAGTGAGTGGGAGCGCTCCCTATTCCGTGCTGTGGGAATCTCTTTGGGCTCTGCAAGGGAGGAGGCTGCAGCCAGCAAAGGCTCAGCTGCTTTTCTTGCAGCACTGGCATTGCAGAACCTGGATTAAAACAGCTCTGGGGTGACAGAAACGATGCCCTTGCAGTTACATTGGACCAGTGGCACCTTACAGACTGTGGGGCAACGCTGTAAACTGGAGTGGCGCCATTCCAGCAGCTCCAGAGCGGCACAAGTCCCAGAATAAAGCTCCTACTAACAGTCTTAACTGGAAAAAGTTTTTCCCAGCAAGAGTGGTCAGTCAGTGGAATCAGCTGCCCAGGGAGGGGGTGGAGTCACCCTCCCTGACTGTGTTTCAGAGTAGATTGGATGTGGTGTTCAGGGATCTGGTGTAGGGGAGAACTTGTAGAGCAGGGCTGATGGTTGGACTTGATGATCCCAAGGGTCTCTTCCAACCTATATGATTCTATGATTCTATTCTATGATTCTATGAATAAAAGTTCTTGTTTTTTTCCCAGTGGCAAACTGGGGGGACTGGGAGAGCGTGGTTTGCAGAAATCGGTGGGCTCTCACAGCTGCAATCCAGGTAACGACAAACCACGTCTCACACCTCCAGAATGAGGCAAAGTGCTGTAAGTGCTGAAAAAATAACAGTCTGTGGACACCCAACATCCAGGGAAGCTTTCAAGGGCTCTAGTCTTGCTGCTTGCATCCCTCCTTTGCAAAAAGAAGTCAAAATAATATTGCCTGTCTTCATGACAGGGTCACAGAATGAGAAGGGTTAGAAGGAACCTCTAGAGATCATCCAGTCCAACCCTCTGCCAGGGCAGGGTCACCTACAGCAGGTTCCACGGGAACATCTCCAAGAGGGTTTGGAATGTCTCCAGAGATGGAGACTCCACCACCGCTCTGGGCAGCCTCTGCCAGGGCTCTGACACCCTCACAGTGAGGAAGTTCCTCCTCATGTTGAGATGGAACTTCTGATGTTCAAGTTTGTGCCCATTCCCTCTTGTGAGGAGCCACCCTCTCAGCAGGTGGGCACGGATAACCGGGCTGGGGGGTGATACTGGCATTGAGCAGGAAGGGAATAGTTTTATATGAACAGTTCTTACTGAAACAGGGTGCATCTTAGCCACGAGTTTTTAAGTTAAATTAAAGTCAAGAAGTTCCTCCTCATGTTTAGATGGAACTTTTCACGTACAAGTTTGTGCCTGTTCTCTCTTGTCCTGTCCCTGGGCACCACTGGAAAAAGCCTGGCCCCATCCTCCTGACACCCCCCCTTGAAGTATTTCTAGGTGTTGATCAGATCCCCCTCAGCTTTCTCTTCTCCAGACTAAACACACCCAAGTCCCTCAGCCTTTCCTCATCAGAGAGATGCTCCAGGCCCCTCATCATCTTCGTAGCCCTTTGCTGCCCCCTCTCCAGCAGTTCCCTATCACAGATCTTTGAAGATACTAATCAGTGTTTGTAAAAAGCTAACAATTACCACACCTGAGCGCCCTAGAAAGTCGCCCTGAAAAGGAGTAATTCTGTCTCCTGTGCTATATTCAGCAGGACCCAGCAGAATACTGCAGAGGCCGACACGCTTCGAGGGAAGGCTGGAAAGAGCAGATGCAGACCAGTAAGATTTAATAAGCAGCAGGTAAGGCAGTGATCCCTGACAGAAATAACGTGCCATTCGCTATGGCTATGGCACCTTGCGCTCCCTCTGCAGCACAGACAGAGAGACGAGGGTGCTCCAAGGGAGGAAGCTTCTCTCAGCAAGGAGAAACCTGCCTGAGGTTTGGATGAATCACACCACGGGGTGCTCTACCTCTGCCTATGGGTACCGCTTAAGGAGCCTGCCTTGCCAGCTGAGGCTCACCACCTAACTTTCCAATGGTATAACTGGGATTAATGGACCTCCACAGCACATTACAGAAGTGGTCTGGATCCGTTTTGCACATGGAATATTGACTTTAACTTCTTCTAATGTCATCGTGCTCAGCTTTGCAGCCCTGAGCTTCTTTCAACAGTAGGTTTGTAGAGCCAGGTTTCCAGCTAAACACGTATTTCCAACAAGATACGGGCTTGGAAGCAAAGATAACCCAGTGATTTTATTCACCTGCCCAGAAAGGACTTGAGAAGACACATCACTCCCTGAGAAAACACTCATCTGCTCTGTTTAGGTGACACCAGATTGCAAAGCCAGGCGGGACATCACACCCTGCCCATATCTCTATCTATATTTTCATCTTCTTTTTCCTGCAGGACACTTTTAGTATCTCCTCTGGAGAAGTGAAGGTGTTTCATTCAACCCCCCTGATGCCACTTTTGCTGGGAAGTGCTTGCAAGTCGCAGTCTCAGTCTTAGATAAAGTTTCATCTGCAGCTGAGGCAGCTATTGTAGGCCACAGATGTGTGAAAAAGGGGGTGCTTTTTCCCATGAAATGTACTTCACAGAATCTCAGGGATTGGAAGGGACCTTGAAAGCTCCTCCAGTCCCATCCCCTGCTGGAGCAGGAACACCCAGAGCAGGTCACACAGGAACGCCTCCAGGCGGGTTTGGAATGTCCCCAGAGGAGACTCCACCACCTCCCTGGGCAGCCCTTTCCAGTGTTCCTTCACCCTCACCTTGAAGAAGTTTTTCTTCATACTGAAGTGGAACCTCCTCTGTTCCAGCTTGCACCCATTGCCCCTTGTCCTGTCATTGGATGTCACTAATACTTCATATGAATCTAGTCACACGAGGAAACACACACCACTGATTCCCATCCCAGGTCCACTCTTAAAAGCAGCCTAACTCAGGGGAAACTAAAGATGGAGAGGAGTTTCTATTAAAAAAAAGGTACAGAAGAAGCTCCAATTCTTCAGTGGCAATAAAGAAAGAGGAGCTCACTGAAGCCAACGTTAGTGTTTGTAGAGAAACCCTCAACCTTTTCCAGTGGGCCAGGAGAGGGGAGGGTGAGTCAGGAGTTGCGTTTTCGCTTGGGCTTGTTATCAGCTGCTGTCCTAGGTGAGGTGGTGATTTTGAAAGTACGAGTTGTCACTCTTCCTGCGCGCTCCCTCTTCCCTCTCATCCTGCCCGGGGCAACGGGGGTGAAGGGGAGGGGGTAGCAGAAATGTTGCAAGGTTTCCACATCTCGCCGAAGATAAGAAGAACTCCTTCATCAAAGGAAGACGGGGCCGCAGCCATCTGCTGCTGGAGGGCAATCCGAGTCTCAGGAGCCAGGGCTGCAAAGCTCCAGGTAGCGTGGGAATGGGTCCCCTTTCGCTCACGGCGGAAGCAAGCGCAAGCCCCGCACGCTCCCGGGAGCGTAGATGTTTACTGGGAGGGCAGAATGGAAATTCGGTGTGGGTGGGACAGCAGATGGGATGGCAGGAGAGGACTTCGCAAAATGAAGGTCTTGTTTATGCAGAAGGACCACACGGGGAAGAGTCTAACAATCGTTTCCCACCAGGTTGAGGACAGGCTGAGAGAGTTGGGGATGTTCAGCCTGGAGAAGAGAAGGTTCCAGGGAGACCTTAGAGCCCCTTCCAGTCCCTAAAGAGGCTCCAGGAGAGATGGGAGGGACTCTTGATCAGGGAGTGGAGTGATAGGATGAGGGGGAATGGTTTTAAGCTGAAAGAGGGGAGAATTGAGATGAGATCTCAGGAAGAACTTCTTTGGTGTGAGGGTGGTGAGAGCCTGGGACAGGTTGCCCAGAGAAGCTGTGGCTGGCCTATCCCTGGAGGGGTTCAAGGCCAGGCTGGATGGGGCTTGGAGCAACCTGGTGTGGTGGGAGGTGTCCCTGCACAGGGCAGGGGGTTGGAACTGGATGATCTTTAAGGTCCCTTCAAACCCAAACCATTCTATGGTCTTATTAGCAATTAAAAATAATCTGTCCTATGCCTAAAATACACAAACATTTGCTTCCAAATATGCAAATATGGAGTCAGTGCACTGGAACATAACTGGGTGCAGTAGATGGATGTGGTCACTGCAGTAGGAGCAGGGGGTTGCACATTTACAGAGCTTCTGGGAGCATGACGGGAAGTACGATGACAGACAAGGAAGGGATGCTCTAACTCCGAGGAAGAATGGCATCATCTCCACTGCACAGTGTTGTTCGAGGAACTGAGCCCAACTGGGAGGACAATCCAAGATGTAAGTAGTTGTTACTGTTGACATATCGTACACCACGTTGGTGAATCAGACTTCTAGTCTGCCACCACACATCATGCTGCCATCCAGAAGTGACCAGAGAGATGGCACACATGGTTGCTGTGGTATCCTGGATTAGTAGATGTTGCTAGTACATTTCTTCTGGGATTTCGAGTCCCCTCAGCTTGTAGAGTCCCTGCACCCCATGTTTAAGTAGCTTTCTCTCTCCTCTGAGGCACAAAACGTGACTTAGATTAGATCTCAGGAAGAAACTCTTTGGTGTGAGGGTGGTGAGACACTGGGCCACGTTGCCCAGAGAAGCTGTGGCTGTCCCATCCCTGGAGGGGTTCAAGGCCAGGCTGGATGGGGCTTGGAGCAACCTGGTCTGGTGAGAGGTGTCCCTGCTCAGGGCAGGGGGTGGGACTTGATGATCTTTAAGGTCCCTTCCAACTCTAACCATCCTATGATTCTATGTGAGCCCTGCGCAGCCCTCTGAGGGTGCAGGGCTAGGTGTGGACTCCCTCGCCCACACTCCAAGTTAGGCAAAAGCAAGCCAGTTCAGATCTGAAAGTCATGCATTTGCACAGATTTAACAACTTGGGCACAGCCCTGGGCCACTCCAGGCACACAGATTCCAGAGGTGGGTGGCATCCAGTTGGCTTGGAAAGCGAATGAGGCAAATATGTGTCTGTCTGCACCTGTCCTGGTCAATATAGATGAGTCAACAGCACCACTCTTGGGTAAATAAGACTAGGGCAGGGACCAGGAAGGTCCTCCTACAACATGCAATCTGGTTTCTCTCATCGTGGATATCAATCTTGTACGTGATTACATCCCCAACTTATCAAGCTCCACACCTGAAGATAATCTAGGCTGTGTTTGCCTGCTCTGTTCCTAATGGGACAGCACCCAGAGCCTCCTGATCTGATGCTTCAGGAACTTTCTAATTCCAGCTCTACATTATGAACAACTAACACAGGCAACATTCTTTCTTGTTCCAATATTGCCATTCAATTCAAATAGCTTCTCCCACTCCAAGATGTTAATCCAAGATATTTGGAGACAACAGTTGTGTCCCCCATCCATCTGCCTCTGTCGGCCCCTCCTGCCATCCCTACTCTGATAGTTTTCTACTTCTGGTCCATAGCTCATTCTCTTGTTCTTGACTGATGGCCTAACAGTATGTTCACTGGTCTGCTTGAGCCAGAGGGTGAAGCTCTCTGGCACAGAGGTGAATCCCAGATTTGCTCCCATCTGTTCTCTCCTTCATCTGCAGCTCATTTTGTTTCCTGCTCCATGGCATACTCTCACTTAGGGCCTCATTGCTCTGTCTTGGGCTCCACCTCTTCGCTATCTCCATCATATCTTCCCCTCCTCTGTTGCAACTGGCTTCCCTAATTTTCTCTTTTGCCATTCTGCCACCTGCCTGCTTTTTCACATCTCTACCCACCACTGCAAATCCATTTCTGAGCTTCTTCTTCTCCATCAATTAGTCCTTTTTCTTTTTTTGGGGTGTGTGTTTTGGTTTGCGACTGCGACCCTCTTCCTCTTTTACCCTTCGGGTTCTTTTCCTAGATCCCAGCCTTATAGAAAGGATGAAAAATCCTCAGACCTCCTCCTCCAAACTGCTACACAAGCCACCCTGGCTGTTGTTTGTTTTGGGCAGGCAAGAGCATCGCTTGCAAGAGCAGTTTTTCCTTTGGTCTTGTCTGCAAGAGTTCTTTCACAAGAAGCTGAGCGTGTGCAGCCGTAGGCAGCAGCTTTGACAGTTTGTATGAAACCAGCGGTAGGTCTTGTACCATCTCCTGGCACATTCGAAGGAAAAACAACCCTTGGCATTCCATCTCCTGCAAGGTAAATCGTCCCACTGTCTTGCAGACCTGAATAAAACCACTCCTAGTTTTGGGGTTTTTCTTTTATCTCATCCCACTTCTTGTTATCGCCTTCTCCGCCTGGTAAGAAGAGCGTAGTAAGAGAGCACAGCCCCTTCTTCCCACTAACCTCATTTCTGGGGGATGTGAGAAGCCTCACAGAGGAGAGAGAGCAAGCTGGTATATGGCAATGGTCTTCACAGAGTCATTATATGCCCAGGAAATACACTTTCTCCTCAATTTTTGGACTTTTCCAGCTGACCCGCTCCTACTGCCCTGCTCGAGATCCCCCCCTTCCAAGGAAACTCTTTCATTCCTTAATTTGATTTCGCTCAGATCAAGGGTTTCCCTCCTCTTTTACAGTGAAACACTACCCTTTCTTTGCATTCTGGAATATGTTTTGGTTTACCAGGGGCTCCTCAAAAGAAAGTACCCAAAAGTACAAAGTGGCAGTTTATTACCCGGAGAGTTCAAGAAAAACCAGCCCAAACTCTTTGACGCTCTCTGTCGAGGGAGCAATAAAAATTAGCGATGGGGTTTTCTCTGTGTGTAATGAAGCACCTCATTTGTCGTGTTTTTCTCGTTACTGCACCCACCTCACCAAGCAGATGGACTTTGTCCTCCTGGACACAGCTCAGGAGACACCAAAAAAGTGTTCCTGACCGCTCTTGCCCCCGACTGTAACTTCTAAGGAGGATGCAGTGAGACTGAATCTTCTCGAGGTCCTTGCATTCTCAGAACATGACAGCAGCTCAGAACGTGTTCATCCTCTTCCAGGGCAGACACTTTCACATCTGATTGTAAAGAAACATGAAAGGACCAAAGGCACAAATGGAAGCCTTCAGGATTTGGGGCCAGCTGAGTAAGCAGCTCTTGATGTTTCTGATGCATCTGTGAAGAACATCATATGGAAAACAGCCTGATAACAGATAAACAGTCTTCCCTAGCTTCGGGCATATGGCAACCCACATGTGAATCATGCAGGCTAAAAAAGACCTTTATTTTCTGGAGATCTAAATACTTCACACTACTTATTCTGCACGGTGTGGCATCTACCTGTTCCCAGCAGCCTGTCCTTCAGGGAGCTGGCACAGCCCCGTGAACACAGTCCCCCCAGAGAAACACACTTGCTTAGTGCCCCCTGTTTTCCATCGGGTCTTTCAAAGGCAGCAATCTCGGACTACTAAACAGCTCACAGTACACCAGAAAAAAACATTGCCTCTTTGGCTGCACACAGGGTCCAAGTTTATTTAAATCATAGAGTTGCCCAGGTTGGAAGGGACCTTTCCAATCACCGAGTCCAACCATCAACCCAACGGTGACAGAACCCATCACTAATCCAGATCTCTACGCACTGTATCTACCCCTCCGGGGTTGGTGACCCCAGCACTTCTCTGGGCAGCCTGTTCCAATGCTTAATAACACTTTTGGTGTAAAAATGTTTCAGCCTCCTAACATACTGCAGCTTCTCTCCCATGATCTCCAGGGCTACGCCGTGTCTTTTCTGGGATACCCATAATCTACAGAGTTTCGAGGCAGAAATAGGGCAGGGTGATCTATGGACTGAGCACAAGATCGATCCATTTGGAGTGCCAAGACCACTGTCAGATGCTCAGTTAACAGAATCTCTTGCTTAAGTCATCTTGTAGCAGCACCATTCCCATTGGGTTTGGCATTTTTGACTACGGAAGATTCCTGTTTGGGTACACAAGTTTCCCACAGGACTGGGTGGATACAACCCAGTGGCTGAAACTCAGGGACTGAGATGAAAATCCAAATCCAAGCAGACACGTAGACCTCCCACGTGGTGAGATTACGGCTTGTGTCCTCACCGACAGCGTTCTCGGGCAACACCGGGGCTGAACTGGGGGCACAAAGGACTCCTTGCTTCCAGCCACGATTGCCTAGGACGAAAGAGACACTCTGTAGGAGTGCTGTGAGTCGCCACCACACCTTCTTCTGTGGATAATGGATTTCAGCCTCTCTTCATTCACTCAGTCATGTGAAAACTGAGCTGAATTTCTCTGCGTATCGGACTAGTCAGGAGCAAAACAGGAGGCTCCCGTGCTTTTCCTCCTGTCAAGTTGTTAGCTTGACGTCAGGCTGCGTTTGCTGGACTTGTTCCTTCTTCCTTCAGCATGAGTTTAGTATTGTTTTTCTTTTATTATTATTTAGGGATATAGAAAACACTATAGGGACATAGAAAACACTGTCAGTGAGTTTGCAGATGACACCAAGTTGGGTGGGAGTGTTGATCTGCTTGAGGGCAGGAAAGCTCTAGAGGGACTGGGATAGACTGGATAGATGGGCCAATGTTAATGGCATGGACTTCAACGAGGCGAAGTGCCAGGTCCTGCCCTTGGGCCACACCAACCCCATGGATGGCTACAGGCTTGGGGCAGTGTGGCTGGAGCTGCCTGGCAGAAAAGGACCTGGGGGTGCTGGGTGACAAGGGGCTGAGCATGAGCCAGCAGTGTGCCCAGGTGGCCAAGAAGGCCAAGGGCATCCTGGCTTGCATAAAGAATAGTGTGACCAGCAGCAGCAGGGAGGTGATTGTCCCCCTGTGCTCAGCACTGGTGAGGCCACCCCTTGAGTCTGGTGTCCAGTTCTGGGCACCTCAGCACAAGAGAGATCTGGAGGGGCTGGAGCGAGTGCAGAGGAGGGACACGGAGCTGGGGAAGGGCCTGGAGAATAAGGCTTATGAGGATGAATTGAGGGAGCTGGGATTGTTTAGTTTGAGGAAGAGGAGGCTGAGGGGAGACCTCATCCCTCTCTACAACTGCTTGAAAGGGCATTGCAGAGAGGTTGGTGCTGGTCTCTTCTCACAGGGAATCAGCGATAGAAGGAGAGGGAATGGCTGCAAGCTGCAGCAGGGTAGGGTTAGGCTGGACATGAGGCAAGAATTCTTCCCAGCAAGAGTGGTTAGAGCCTGGACTGGGCTGCCCAGGGAGGGGGTGGAGTCCCCATCCCTGACTGTGTTTCAGAGTAGATTGGATGTGGTGTTGAGGGATCTGGTGTAGGGGAGAACTTGTAGAGTAGGGCTGATGGTTGGACTTGATGAACCCAAGGGTGTCTTCCAACCTGAATGATTCTATGATTTATAGCTGCACCTCCACAAAAGCCCAGCCCTTACAACCAGTTTAGAATCAAGGCTCCCAAAAGAATAATAAAGTCTGTTGTCTCCCACTAATGCCTGCTGAAATGGGCCTGGCATAGGGGCTACTTCCAGCAATCAGGTTTAGCCTGACCAGAAGGAGAAGCAGAGGTTAGAAGTGGAGATAGAAGGAGGTGACATTTAATTTTTAGAGAACTCCCAGCAGGATGAAAATGACTTGGTTTTTTTTCCTCCTGGTTTGACACAAGGATTGCACAGAAGTGAAACCTGCAACAAACCTTGATGAAAGCAGCGAGCCCTGTTGGTAAGTCATTTAATAATTAACTAGACAAAGCTCTTGACAGTTCAGAGCAGGAAAGAACTCTGATTCAAAAAAGGGTGGAGAGAACAACCTGACAGATCTGTATTTCACCATCTGCAGCACATTTCATCGAGTGAATCTTTATTGCTCCCTGCCACCTAATGGTGGACGGGAAAAACCACAACTGGGAAAGACAATTCTCAGGTCACACTGTTTCCAATAGACTTTGATATATTTATTTAAAGGAAGATTCAAGGTTATGGATAAAAACGTGAATTACCATTGCTGGCTTTCAGTGAGATCCAGGCTGCATAATTCAGTCTGATTCTAGGTGTTAGTTATCTTCAGAGCAAGAGCAGTACTTGTGCTGTGGAAACCTCTAGGGAACTCATCCCATCCAGAGGTGACCTCTTTAGGTAACGTGACCAGTACTCACAGCCAAGAAACCCAAATAAAACCATGTGTTCTGACAAGAGATAACTCACAGACAGTGCTTCTTCCTTCCTTTTGTAACACATTTCTACCTGTACACCTGACAAGGTTTACAGTTTGTTGTTATTTAAATCAGAGCTAATGCTACCAGTCTGAATACAAAGAGAGGATCATCCTCTCATAAAATATAATAGCCACAAAAATACAGAATCACGCTCCAGACTCAGCTACTGGGCACAAAACACTTAAACAGCCACAGGAACTGCACTGTGTTCCAGGGAAACGACAAACCACGGGGAAACTGAGAGGCTTTGGCTCACCATACCCTTTTAGCCTCCCTTTTTCAACTCCCACTGAGCACAACCCTGTTATAAGCAGGTGCCAAAACTGGCAAACTATACCATACTGTCGTGGTTTTGACCAATTGGACAGATGATGACCCCTCCTCCCCCCCCAACTAAGGAAAAGAGAGGAGAGGAAAGGATTAAGAGATTCAGGAGTTTAGATAAAAACTAAACTACTTTAATGAAACATCAATAACAATAATATAATAAACAATAAAAAGAAAAATTAAAAAGAATATAAAAGAAAGGATAAAGAAAAAAAAATATACAGTCTATACAAAACCGTATCAGGCTCCCAGGACGATGATCACGTCACCAGCAGCACCAGTGAACGTCCCAGGCTGGACTCAGTGACCGGCAGGAGCTGGATCAAAGGCAGATGAACAGACAGGGTCCTCCTCAGACATCAGCCATTGAAGGAAGAAAAACTAACAACCCCTTGATCCCTCAGCTTTTTTACTGAGCATGATGGGGATGGGATGGAATACCCCAGTTGGCCAGTTTTAGGTCACCTGACAGAATTCCCTGCCCTTGGTTGTTCTAGCAGTAAGTATAAGCAAGGGCCTCTCTGCACCATCCCTTGGGATAATCAGGTCTGATCACTGTGAGACGAAACACTCTCTGAACAATGTGCTGTTCATTGCAGACTTTAGTCAGTTAGAAGAGGCCCAGCTAAAAAAGTAAAACTACTGAACAGAAAATTGGTTTGTTTTACCTCAAACCAGGACACATACACATGTAAACAGTCCCTCACTCCTTTTGCTTTTTAATCTGGATTGAGCTTCTTCTTTTTTTGGCACCTGATTGGTCAGATAACGATCCTGGCTTATCAGTGAACGACGACAGATGTTTTAGAACTGGAAGGCGTTAATGCAGTTATTGCAGAGTGACCTCACCCAGCAGTTTTGGTAGCAAGACCGTGACTTTTGTTGAAACTCTAGTACATCTGCAAAGAAAGGTAATGATTATCTGAAGAATGGAAGTGAGGAGAATCCAGCACGTTCTCGGGTAAATTGTTCCTCAAGATAAAAATGTGGTTCTTACTCCTTGTACAAATTGGATTTCGGGATGACTTTTTCTCGCGTTGGAATTATGAGCTGTCAACTATGGGAAATCATTTCCCTGTATAGGTATTTCTAGATTGAGTGACAGTGGAAAATAGAGTGCTCTGTGGTTTCAAAGCAATTAAAACGGATTGAATTAAAGGGAGGGGAGTGGGATTCTCTTCCTGCAATTATGAAACGCCAAAACATCTCATAAAAAAAGCTGAATAATGTCCCTGTGGGGAGACACCGCAGTTTCTAGCATTGCTTCACTTACTGCTAGGAATTACTCATATCATTTAAAAATAGGATTGTCTTTAACTCAAGTGCAATCGTTCTGCTGAAGTGTTTAAAAAGCTAAAGTGGGGAGGGAAGGCACAGTTGCTATTCTAGACTGAGTGCAAAGCGCTGTCTTACCACAGACATGGGTAATAAGGCAAAAGTAACTGGATGATTTCTGACCCCGTGTTTAAATGAGTACAAAACTATTCCATCAAAGCTTCTGTTTCTTTTCTCCCCCCCTCTTCTGTGCCTGAATATAGATGCAGTGTCCCTGGTCTGCTTCTTATCAAAGTCTGAGATAATAATGTCCCTGCTAAACTGCAAAATGGTCCCTGGCATTTAGGCTCCCTAAGATGGATTCATTCTCTTCTAAAACTTTTTGCTCAAAACCATTGCTGCTCTGCTCTCCTTCACTTTGTCCTGCCTGATTCCTCGGGGTAAGACTGCCCTTCCTGCTCACATGTCTAATCTGGACAGGACTGACAATAAAAACACCCAGCCCAAAAAAGCTACATCTTCTCCTTTCCATAACATGCCTTGAAAAAAGAGAACCAAGAAAAGGGTGACTGTCCCTCACTTTGCAAATTAACCCATTAGTGTGAGTAAGCAAGTAGGGACAGGGGAGAAACCAGGTCCAAAGTCCCAATAAATTACAGAAAGAGAAGGATGAAGCAGACCATAATCAGGGTAGGCAGTAGAGAGAAGACAGCAAAGGAGGCAAGAAACCAGCTGTAGTGCCAAGGCATGATATTAACGTGACTAGCAAGGCCTGTAAAAGGGGGTGAATCACATAATCGACTGTTGGGAGGCAACAGTGAAACTACACTCAAAGGACTGCAACACAAACCATTTGGATGCCTCATAATCCACAGGAGTGTATGGGGAAACGTGACAAGCTCAGAGCCTGCAGTCCAGCTGCAAGCTATGCCCAGATTTTGAGAGATTTTGGAGCAGAATTACAGACACGGAGCCACGCGCTCACGTCAGAGGTAACTGAAAGTTGGGAACGCTGGAGACAGGGAGGAAGAAAGGCTGCAAGAGTGGAGTGAGAAGCTTCACCTGGGTGATGGGAGAATCTGGAGAAGGAGTATGATCACTTTGGTAATAATGTTTTATAAAACCTGACAAGTAAAATACTTATGTATGAAAAAACGTAATCATAGAATGGCCCAGGTTGGAAGGGAGCTTTCAGATCACAGAGCCTAACATCACTCTGTAAAAAACATGTCTCTATGCACTGTGTCAACCCAGCATTTGAATACCTCCAAGGATGCTACAGAAGCACAGAATCCCAGAATCTCAGGGATGGGAAGGGACCTTGAAAGCTCCTCCAGTCCCATGCCCCTGCTGGAGCAGGAACACCCAGAGCAGGTCACACAGGAACGCCTCCAGGTGGGTTTGCAATGTCTCCAGAGAAGGAGACTCCACAACTGGAAGGCAGCCCCTGCCAGTGTTCCCTCACTCTCAGCGGGAAGAAGTTTTTCCTCGTATTTAACTGGAACCTCCTCTGTTCCAGCTTGCACCCATTGCCCCTTGTCCTGTCATTGGGTGTCACTGAGAAGAGCCTGGCTCCATCCTCCTGACACTCCCCCTTTACAGATTTATCAACATTCATGAGGTCACCCCTCAGTCTCCTCTTCTCCAAGCTCAAGAGACCCAGCTCCCTCAGCCTTTCCTCCTCTGGGAGATGCTCCACTCCCTTCATCCTCTTGGTAGCCCTGCCCTGGACTCTCTCCTGCATTTCCCTGTCCTTCTGGAACTGAGGGACCCAGAACTGGACACAATATACCAGATGGGGTCTCACCAGCAGACCAGTATAATGCCTCAAGTGGGGATGAAAAAATAGCTGCAAATCCTTAAGGAGCTGCTAACCCAAGTCTGTCACATAAACATCAAAACCACTTCCTCTGGCCAAGATGTGATCTTTGCAGCCAGGGGAACGTGGGGTGTGACAGGAGGGGTGAGGAAAGGTCGGGAGCTGCTGAGAGCAGCTCGGTAGCTGCCTCAACCTTCCCTGGGCAGCCCATTCCAAGGCTTAATAACCCTTTCTGGGTAAACATTTTTTCCTAATATCCAATCTGAGACACTCTTCCTCTTGTCTGCAAGGTGAGGTCTCCTCCTCTTGTCCACTCGCCTGTCACTTGGAGGATGAAACCGACACCCCCTGGCTACACCCTCCTTTCAGGTAGTGGTAGAGAGTGAGGTGTCCCCTCAGCCTCCTTTCCTCCGGGTTAAACAACCCTCTAAACAATCTTGATTGGGGAAAAAAAAACTTTGGTCAAGAAAAAGGAGCATAAAGAAGATAGGCTCATAGTGAGGTTGGATGTGCAGTTAAGAANCTTGCCCCCCACCTCACTGTTGACGGCCGCCCCGCCGCGTCGGTCCGCGGCCCACTTCGCTTTCCAACCGGACCCGGCACCCAGCGCGTACGGTGAGAGCGGGGACCGNGGCAATGCCTGCAGGCCTCTCTGTTAAGTCTTTATATCCTTCTGGGTCATAAACTGGGATGGAACTTGAGGATTTCAGACATTTGTTCGGTATTTCTCAATGCTGGGATAGCAGTGTGAAAATCCCTCGAGGAAGAAAAGAAAACCTTTCAAGGGGAAAAGGTGAAGGCTTTAGTTTGTGCCACAGCTGTGACAGAAGCAAGGGAGAGGCGAGGCCCAGCCTGGCACATCCCTCATGACACCCAGGCCCCGGCACACCGTTACCAACAGCGCCGGCGGGGGGGGAGAAATCACCCGCAAGCCTGGAGCGGGCACACAACCGCAGAGCCGCCCTGAGCCCTAAAGCAGCCGCCCTGAGGGAACCATCACCCCTCACACGCCCAGGCCTCTGCCCGCCCGTTACCCCAAGCCCTAACGGCTCCTTCCCGTTAGGGTCACCGCGCATGCGCAGTAACCCCTCCCACCCCCTCCACCC
>VZTM01032583.1:90154-115811 GCA_013400555.1 Jacana jacana
GATTGGATGTGGTGTTGAGTGATCTGGTGTAGGGGAGAACTTGTAGAGCAGGGCTGATGGTTGGACTGGATGATCCCGGGGGTCTCTTCTAACCTAAATGATTCTATTATTCTCTGCCAGCTCCAGCATAATGATTGCTCTCACGGGAATCGTACTGTCCTCTAGAAAGTTGGATACTTTAGGATTCTAGCTTGGTCATTAAGGCCAAGAAAAGTCTCCTGTTGGGTCCCTGCTCCTGTTGGGTCCCTGCTCCTGTACACAGAAAGGAAGGTACAGGCATCCAAGAGGTGTTCTGGAGCGAAGCCCACGCGCTGCATGTCTCTGAGATTGCAGCTAAGAAGCCGTAGTGTGGCAGACTGTTTTCTTTTTCACCATTTATTAAGGGAATACTGTTTCCCTTTAATTTAAAATACGCTTTGGAATTCAGTGGAAAGCAGTGGAAGTGAAATAAACTTGGGCCCCTATTGATATTGTTATGATAATGCTGCTCCAACTCCACCCTTCACATCTGAAGGGCACAATTAATTTCTCCTTTCCCTCAGGGGCTGACACAGAGGCCTTTATCATAAGGAAGGGCAGAACAATCAGCGTGAAGAGTTTCTGCTGGTTGCTTAGATAATAGGCTTTTATTTATATTGAGAGAATTGTATCTTGTGGGAAAAGATAGCCTAAGTACTAGTGCAGGTAACTTGGGAAAGAGAGAAGCAACTGCTTCTCCCTAGCTTTCCTTCCCTTGAATTGATAAATGTTGATTATTTGTCGCTTTCATATAATCTGAACAGTTCCCAAAACTGTGCCTCCAAGCACAGGACCGTGTAGGAATGTAGCTCCTCGGCTCTGGTGTGGCATGACATGAGTCTTTACTACAAAAAATGCTACTGTTAATGAATTATTTAGGAGGAAGGGAGGCTGAATGGCTGTTGAGAGATACTGTAGCTACTGGAAACGGAATGTAGTTTTCCTTTTTGATTTCTAACTCCTGTTCTCATGTCTGTCTGGGATCTTCCCCCTACCATCACCTCATTTTTTATTTTTTATTATAATTTCTTACCTGCTGTGTGTGTAGGTTGTATTCTCCTGGGCTGTGGCTCCTAGTCATGACTTGGAAGCTTTGCTGGTTAAAGAGCTACCAAGTGATTTTAATACACCCATCTGGTGCATTTGCTTTACCCATTTTAAGTATAGATGTTCAGCATCGAGTTTTCTTTCCATGGAGTGTGGATGTGACACTTTCCAACTACTGTTCAGAGAGGAGGCTGGTGGCCTAGAAAACTTGGGATAATAATAATAGATGTTTGTAAACGGGAAAGGCTGGAGCTTTGAGAAAAATACTTAAAGGGATGGTCCTTTATGAGAGATCATCCTTTATGAGATCTGCTAAATCTTAAGAGAAAGGATCCAAATCCTCAAAAAAACCTGTTGTATTAGTTGTTGTTCCTAGTGTTTGACTAAGTTTTGCAAAACTGTGTTTGCTCTAGATAAGAGTGTAGCTTTGAAGAAAGGGTTGAATGCAGTGGAGTAGAGTTATAGTCCTTGGGACTCTAGCATCCTCAGTCCCACCTGTCCCATAATTTTAGTTTACTCAGCAAATGAGTCGTGGGTACTCGTAATAGGGGTTGTGTTTATCATAGAATCATAGAATCATTCAGGTTGGAAGAGACCCTTGGGATCATCCAGTCCAACCATCAGCCCTACTCTACAAGTTCTCCCCTACACCAGATCCCTCAACACCACATCCAATCTACTCTGAAACACAGTCAGGGATGGGGACTCCACCACCTCCCTGGGCAGCTGATTCCACTGACTGACCACTCTCTCTGGGAAAAACTTTTTCCTCATGTCCAGCCTAACCCTACCCTGCTGCAGCTTGCAGCCATTCCCTCTCCTTCTATCGCTCATTGCCCGTGAGAAGAGACCAGCACCAACCTCTCTGCAATGCCCTTTCAAGCAGTTGTAGAGAGGGATGAGGTCTCCCCTCAGCCTCCTCTTCCTCAAACTAAACAATCCCAACTCCCTCAATCCATCCTCATAAGCCTTATTCTCCAGGCCTCTCACCAGCTCCGTGTCCCTCCTCTGCACTCGCTCCAGCCCCTCCAGATCTCTCTTGTGCTGAGGTGCCCAGAACTGGACACCAGACTCAAGGGGTGGCCTCCCCAGTGCTGAGCACAGGGGGACAATCACCTCCCTGCTGCTGCTGGTCACACTATTCTTTGTGCAAGCCAGGATGCCCTTGGCCTTCTTGGCCACCTGGGCACACTGCTGGCTCATGTTCAGCCGCCCCTCGACCAGCACCCCCAGGTCCTTTTCTGCCAGGCGTGACTGTTTACCACACTTTTATTCGTGTTTTGCACAGTGCTTTCTCTAATGGAGTTTGTGTTTTGAACCAAGTTAAATGGCAACATCATCCCTTTCACACAGGGCAGACCCAGAAGATGAATCTCTTCCAATCCATCACAAGTGCCTTGGACAATGCTTTAGCCAAAGACCCGACTGCAGGTATGATCTACTTGTCGGTGTGTTTTACTTGGTAAAAACTGTGTTGTATTTTGTCTATTTGCATACAATATTAAAAAGCTTTTCTAGTGGCCCTTTTAAAGTTTTCTAATAAGCTGTTTCTACGCTTTGATCTCAAGGAAAAGCTAAAGATGTGTTGATTTTAAGCCTTCTGTATTAGCTGGGTGTGTTTCACCTGAAAGTTGGGAGTGAAAGATACGTTGCTTTACCTGCTTCTGGTATTACTGGTGTGACCTGTACTTAAGGGCACCTCGAATCCCATCAGTAAGTAAAGGAGTTTTTTTTTAAAATGTAAATTTCAGTTTTTTAATTCCTTCTGTGCTCAAAAAGCAGTGTTTGTTTTAGAGACTGACTATTCCTTGCTCTGTGCATTCTCCTCCTCTCCTTCCTCACCCTCCCAAATTCCTTTCCGGCTTTACTGATCTCTGTGCATTGCTATGCACTGGCAATGTAAGATTTTTCTAGGCTTCTGTGGCCTGGATAACCTATAACTCTGAAGAAGCTATTTAATCCTAGCTGAATTTACAAGGGTTTTCCTAAACTCTTCTTGCTCAAAACTGTTTGCTCCACTTGGAATTCTTACACATAACGGAAGGCCTGTTGCTTCTGGTGTCATAACAGGCATGATGATGAGCAGATATCTGAAAGAGATGTTTAGTGTCACTAGCACAGCTGCAAAAGCTGTATGACATTGGGTAATTTTGGGGTTTTGGTTTTAGTGTATTAGTAACTCATTTTGGCACTTCTTGCACCGCTGCTCAGCTTGAAGTCCGACTAATTGTCGGATCTGTTAGGACAAATTCCATGTTGTCTGTCCAGCACCATGCCTGTATGTGTTCCCTCTCAATCTACAGCTGGTTTATAATCACCTTTATGAAATAAAGCTCAGGCAATTGAGGGTAGATTACTGCCAAGAACAGATTTTTGCTACGGTTTCTGTAGAATCAGCCATGTAAAAGTCAGTAGAAAGTTAATCCAGCAGGACATTAAACTCATCTTCAGTCTTTTAGTCACTGAGGGTACAGTCTTGCTCCTCAGCTTTGCAGGGCTGGATCTTTGCAGAGCCCTTTGCAAGACCATGTTGGAGTTCTGCAGTCCAGACAGGAGTCGTCATTGTCACCCTAATTACCGAATTAATTAGTGCTTGCAACAGAAACCATGTCCTCCCTCTTGTCCTGTGGGAATCGAGCAACTGTGGTTTAAGTAGTGGAAATCCTCGTGCTTGTGCTGGTGAGAATTAGAATCTGTCCAGGAAAGTATTTTCAGTGGCAGAACAGAATGAGTAAATCCACACAAGTTTGCTGATACCGGCGTTAAAGGGGATTTATTTATTTATTCTCCCTTTTTTAATGCCAGCTGCCTCAAAAGTGAGTAGTCATATGGTAATGGAAAGGCCTTAAAAAGATTTTAAGTATATAAAAAAAAGGCAAAGCATATTAAAAATGAATTAGAGAGGTGATCCTGGGACGTGCTTCAATCCTAAGCTCCATGACTGCCTTGGTTTTACAACGTTATACAAGTTATTTTTTAAGCGGTGTCATTAATAGGGTTGTGAGAAGCGTGGTAATCCCTTCTGGTGCTTCCAATAAGAAACATATTTCAGTCAAATAAAAGTAATAGTTGAAAAGCAAAGAGGCAGAGGCCTTATTTGGCAACAGAATATGGAGAGTATTGAGGAATTTGGGCGTTCTCAGCACTGACCCTGTTTTGTGCAAGCTGCTGGTGCTGATGCTGCTGGTGCTGATGCTGCTGGTGCTGATGCTGCTGCACATCTCTTACACGCTCACAGAAGTTGAAACGGGCAACACTTATTTCTGGGAATTAAATAACAAAGCTTTTAAGAAAAAATTAGACATCATCATTCCATATATTCAAAGGAAAAAAAACTTTCCCAGATCAACTGCCTTTAACCTTTAGTTTTATCACTGAAAGTAATTTATATTAAGCTGATGGCTACATCATAGAATCATTCAGGTTGGAAGAAACTCTTGGGATCATGGAGTCCAACCATCAGCCCTACTCTACAAAGTTCTCCCCTACACCAGATCCCTCAACACCACATCCCATCCACTCTGAAACACAGTCAGGGATGGGGACTCCACCCATGCTGGAAGGGTAGAGTGTTGAATACTGAGAGTAGTCCTGGTTATTGGACATCCACTTGTTCTGTAGAGGGGTTCCTCTGAAGTCACTCTTCAGGGATCTGGCAAGAGTGTTTGGAGAAGGTTTGCAATTTCAGGTTGGAATGGTATTTGGAAGGAAACTTCTTCAATTTGACATTTCTCAAAACACTACCTTTCCTGAAATCTGGGGATGAAGAATGCAAATGGTTACCAGCAGGAGCAGAACAAGTAACTTCAGTCACTAAGGAGTCATTGAATGTCATTGTTTCTTGGAATTGCTTTTATTAATATAGATTTTGTTTAGTGTGTTATTATAGAATATTTAAGAAAAACAAGCAGATGGTGTGATGAAAGCATAGCTGAATCAATTTAATGAGTTCTCTTTTGAACCATAGTTGTGCTGCTGTGCTGATTCCTTATTAACCTTGACTTTATTTGATAGACTGTGCGTGAGAAAGACTTAGTAAAACGAAATGTTTGTGTTAGGTGCTATTGATGTTGGTGTGTCCTATGAAAACCTTTGAATAATGTTCCTTGAAAATAAGATGAATTGGAGTAACGTTAGCTGCCTCTACTATTCTTATTTTTCAGTAATATTTGGTGAGGATGTGGCCTTTGGTGGAGTCTTCAGGTGTACGGTTGGCTTGCGAGACAAGTATGGTAAGTTAACTTTTTAACTCTGATGTTGTTTTCATGTGAAGGTCTCTGCTCTTTTGTGACCCTCTGTGGTTTGTGGGAGAAGAGAAGAACATGCAGGAGAGAAGCCTTGTAAATCATAGAATTGCCCAGGTTGGAAGGGACCTTCAGAGCATCCAGTCCAACCATCAACCTCACTCTGATAAAAACCATCTCTAAGCCATGTCCCTCAGCACTGTGTCAGCCTGGCTTTTCAATCCCTCCAGGGATGAGGCCTCAGCTCCTTCTCTGGGCAGCCCATTCCAAGGCTCTAAAACCCTTTAAGGGTAAATATTTTGCCTGCTGTCCAATCTGAACCTCCTCTGGTGCAACTTCACGCCGTTCCCTTGTGTCCCATTGCCTGTACCTTGGGAGAAGAGACTGACCCCCATCTCTCTACACCCTCCTTTCAGGGAATTGTAGAGAGCCAGAAGGTCTCCCCTCAGCCTCCCCTTCCACAGGCTGAACAACCCCAGTGCCCTCAGCTGCTCCTCATAAGGCTTACTCTCCAGACCTCTCACCAGCTCTGTTGTCCTTCTCTGGACCCTCTCCAGCATATCCAGATCTTTTTTTGTGATAAGGGGCCCAAAACTGGACACAGCTCTTGAGGTGGAGCCCCATCAGTACAGGGGGATGGTCACCTCCTGAGTCCCTACTCACCCCAATGTTCCTGATCCAGGCCAGGATGCTGTTGACCTTCTTGGCCACCTGAGCACACTGCTGGCTCGACAGGACTCCTGTTTTCCTTTCTGTCCTTGGAAATACAAAAAGTTTTGGCCTTATTACCTTTTATGTAAGCTTTGAAACCTTTCAAAACCTGCTGATGTAATTCCTGGAGGCTTCTGTTTCTTTGACTAACTTTATCAATTGTTTTTTTTTCTTTTTTTTCTTAAAAAAACCCTGCAGTTGGACCAGATTCATCATTGTGGCTCCTTTTAATTGCTGTAATCAAAGCCTCCTAGGTTCTTTAGGTCACAGGTGAGAAGTGAACTGAAGATGTTCATAGTGATTGTGAGAGCAAGGGGTGGAGAAGAGAGGACAGGGAAAATAAATACGAGTTCTTTATGCTGCTGCTGAGGTGCCTGTAAGTAGATGAAGGCAACATCTGAAATACAATTTTGGGCAGAGGCAAATCCTGAAGATAAGGTAGATCTAGAGTCACTCACACCATGGTAATTCAGCTTTGTAGGGCAGACAAGTTGACACAGGTAACTTGGCTTCTTCCCTCACTAATATCCTGTAGAAAAACAGGCAGTGGCTGAAGAGGGAATGGCAAAGATGAAGCAGAGGGTGTACTGAAAATTATAGTTCTAGTGCTGAGGAGAAGCAGGGAAGACTGAAAATGTAAAACTTGAAGGAGTCCAGAATTTTGAGAAGGGTGGTTGTCCATCTGTGGTGTCTTGGAGGTTAGGTAAGTTCTGGATGCAGTGCTTGTTTTAAGCAAAGGCTAGAGTCTGTGTAAAATAAGGAGGAATTCCAGCCAGAATTGACAAACAAGCAGTCTCTTACCTGTAGGTGGGTGATTACCTTCACTTAAGAGCTCTTCTTTCCCCGTTATTCTCCTGCATTTACCATCGACATAATAACAGGAGATACAAGTGATATAGGATGAGGTTTTTTCCTATATGTTGATCTGAAATATGAAGGAATGAATGTTGTTTTTTCTTCTTCTGGAAGAGGGAGGTCTTTTTTTTTTTATTCTTCTTCTTCTTTGATTTTCCTTTTTCCCCTGCATATAATCAAAATCACTAGGTGGCACTCTGTGCCTAGAAGTAGCTATTCTGATACAAATTGATAGTTCCTTTTTGAGCACTTTTATAGAGGTCAAGGACTAAATATCACCTAATAGTATAGTAGGGGTAATTCAGTATATTAATACTCAGTAGTAGCACCATACAGATGTTGGTTGCTATCCAGGCTGTTATGAAGTCTCTCTGGAGAGAAAGAAAAGAGATTTGCTTTTAGAATAAATCTGTCATCAGACCTAAAACCTTTTCTATTTTTTTTTTGCCAGGAAAGCCATTTAAGCCTGAGTGTAGAGTAATGATGTTGTATAAACACAGCTAGAGCTTGTGTAAAAGAAGTCAAGCCCGTTGACTTTGTAAGGAAATAAATCCCAGTCTTTGATCAGTTGAATTTCTTTGCATGCTACGAAGAATTTTGTTTGAAAATGTTTCATTTGAGGAGCTGTATGTAAACAAATCAGTATCTGGAAGTGTGGTTTCTGTGACAGCTGTGACTTAGGGTTGGGTATGTTTGTTCCTATTTGTCTTATCTCGACATCCAAAATAGACAATTCCAGTTTTCTGGCATCACTTCTCTTGGTCTTAGTATGTTTTGTGTGAACTGAATGCTTGGAAATCTATTGCTGTTTAATCCTCTGCCCTAAAAATGAGTAGGCTCCCTGAAATTTTCATGTGGAGAGTTTCTTTCAGATAAAGGAAGGGAAATAAATACTGTACAGTCCTTTTATTTCTTTTTTTTTTTTTCTTCTTCTTTTCTCCTTTGTCCCCTCCCTCTGTTCTTGCACACTGGAAGTTATAGGTTGTTTCACTTCTTGTCTCCTTTCCCATCGCCCCGTGCCAGGTCTTTGATTATCATCATTTTTTAATACATATATATATTCCTTTTAAAAGGATGAGATTATTTTGGTTGTTTTCATTCAGACAGTGGTTTTTTTTTCGATAACTGGAGGTTTGGCTTTGGGGCTGCAGGTGGGTTTGAAACTGTGATCTTGGGATGTGAATACACGTGTCCTGTTGCTCCGCCTGAAGTGTGAAATGAAGTTGGAGCCTGTAAAGATCGGTATCATCCACGTGACAGAGGAGATCCGTGGTGGGGATTAGATGACAGGAGGTAAAGAAATGAGAGAAAAGAGCAGAGGATAAAGTAAAAAATGGAGAAAGTGTATAGCAGGAAAGATGAAGGAACAGGAATAGCTGAAATAGTGATTGACAAGGAAGGCTACTCAGAAGAATGCTAGAGCAGGTTGGGGTTTTTCTGGTAACTCTGAAAGAAAAGAATAAATCCATCTAGCCTACTGTGGCTGAAAATGACAATTCTTAGATTCTGTAAATGGGGAGGTGAAGTTTACAGAATGCTTTTCTTGAAAGCTCTTGCTGTTCTCCTCTGAACACTTACAGCTTAGAGGGCTGTCCTTGTCTAGAAATGCCTCCGTGGAGTCATTGGCTTCAGAAGAGGTTTGTCTTTCGTCCTGTTCTGGTCTCCACTTAAAGGAAGGCTCTGCTGAACACTTACTGCCGTGTCAGAAGTCTGTCCATAGCGTGAGGGTAGGGGTCAAGAGCCTTCTGATTATTTCAAAGCTTGATCTGAAAATGTAGAGTAGGATCAGCCCTTGCTCAGAGCTCTGAGAATCCAAGAGAAGCAAGATTGGCTCTTGGCAGGTCTTGCCCTGCAGCAGTGCTTTGGGGAGACTGTGTTATTTTTGGCTTATGTGTTCACTTTTAGAGCTGAGACTTGGGGAGGTGGTAGAAACCAAATCCAGAGGAGTTGGAAGAGTTGGAATCTTTGATTGAGTTATCACCCCAACGTTTGTTGCCATCTCAAGTACTGTACATCTTCAGCAACTCATGTCTCTGTGCTAACAAATATTTATCTGGTTTTTCCAGTACCACAGCTGTCTGTAGGTCTTCTGTTACATGCAGATGTGTCACAGATGCATGTATTTGTATGTGTTTGGGTAAGGTATTTCAGTGGTTATGTTTTACTCAGAAGCTGGGCTCTTATTACTCTGTAGTTTCCACTGCAGAGAGGGAAATTGACCTGGCTAAGAAACACAAAAGACCAGAATTTTAGATTTTACTGCTAAGATTTCATGCAGGTGAGGGTGGCCAGGAAAAGAGCCGTTTCCCTTCAGAACAGGAGTAGTGTTTGAGCCTTATAACTTTACTATTGCTGTTATTTTTTTCACAGAATCATGGAATGATTAGAGTTGGAAGGGACCTTAAAGACCATCCAGTTCTACCCCCTGCCCTGGGCAGGGACACCTCCCACCAGCCCAGGTTGCTCCAAGCCCCATCCAGCCTGGCCACCTGGAGTGAGGTTTCCTGCCTTCATTGGCAGCTTGGTGTTGACTGCCAGTTTGGGATGCACTTTAATTCCTAAATCCTTGCTGTTCTGCTGCTGAGCAGCTGGGAATTGTTGTTTTTTTCTGGGTGGCTGCTTGATAAAATGAAGCTCTGTTAGAAGAACTGTGTGTCACACCTGTATGTAGGATAAAATAAAATCAATCTCAGATCACTTCCTTTCAGGTCATTCCAAATTTCATACATGACTAGAAACACTTCTACGTGCAGATAGTAGTAAATGAGGAATAAGCAGCTTCCATTTTTTTTCTTCCTTACTCTTTTTTCCTCATGTATCTTGAAATTTAATTCTTTCTGCTGCTGTTCAAGTACATAGGTCTATTTTATAAATAATCCTTCCTATGTTTAATTATTTTGATGCTGCTAAAACCCTTGATAAAGTTGGTAGGATTTTTTTTTCTTTCTTCCCAACTGTATTTAAAAACAACAACCAAAAAAGTGTGAAATGGCTGGGGAACAGATTTTAAGCAGTAATTAGTGCCTGTTCAATCAGTCCAGGATGTTTTTCTTGCAAATTGGAAGAAGAAAAGGAAAATCGAGATAAGGGCTAACACTTGTGTTGAAGCCTGTGAGGGGTGGCAGGAGTTGAATCAGAAGATTTCCCTTGGGGACAATTTCAAGCACATCAAAAAGTGGCTGAACTGCACGTATGAAACCCCAGCTATAGCAAGAAAATAGCATCCCCATGTCAGGATGACCTAGCCACACTAGCAATCAGCTGGATGCTTTTAAAAATTATTTTATTTATCACTTCCATATTTGTTTTCCCCTCCTTTCTGCCTTACAGCATGGGGTCTCTGAAGCACAGGGTATGTTTTAGGGATGGATCAGCTGGCAAAGGCTATTCTTAGCCTTCAGTGATGGAGATTCCCCGGCTTCCCTCGTCCCAGTGCGGGATTGTTCTTATGGTTTGAAGCTTTTTCATATTGACCAGTTTTCTCTGGACTCTGGTTGGACTACTGAAGGGTATGGGCCATCCAAAACTGGGTACCTTACTCTGGTTCTTACTCAAACTTGGTTTCTTACAGCTTTCTGTTGCTACTTCTCATGATGATAAAGTCGGTTTGTCTTGCAGCAATAATGTTTGCTTCCAGTGTCTGATCCGCTGTAATCCCTGGGTGTTATCACCCAATAATCTGGGATAATCTCAGTCTTCACACCTTTTATTATTTCTTGGGTGGAATTTAGTGATTCTCCATGGCCTTGGTTGGTCCTGCCATCAGTGTAGACCTTGTGCCTAAGGTGTAAACAGCTGTGGTGAGTTCCCAGAGGACACTTCATGCTCGGCCAGTCGTTTGTTTATAGTCCAGTAAAATAATTCAGGAGTCTTTGCTTATTTGGCCAGTGGATGACTGTACCTAACCATGCCCAAGGTACACCAACCAGCCTCTCCAAAAATGTGGTGATTATTCTTTGGTGGCTTCTCACCAGAGTAGTGGGGTATAATGAGGTAGTTCAGGATTTTTGACGTGGTGGATTTAAGCTGGGAGCGGAACAAATGGCTGGTTGTTGTGTATAGCTGGAGTAGAACAGGAGTGGTGTGGAGTTTGGTTATCCTTGTTTCTCTGTGGATGGATTTAAGTGCAGAATTCTGCAGCTTGTCTGGTTCTTCCTTCCTGAGCAGTTTGGCAAGATCTGGATTTTGTTCTGATTTATATAAGTGTCTTTGAACAGTAACATCTGCAGACCGTGTTCCAGGCTCATTACACAATAGTACATTTTGTTCATCTTAAATAGCCATTTATTTTCTTGAGATTTACAGTTAGAAAAAAGGAAGATAATGTAGTATGTTCTTTTACACCGTGTCTGTGGGATATTGATATCAATCAATCTGTGTCAGAGCTAAATAGAGTTTATTTCAGAGTTTATTTGTTCTGATAGTGTGCCTGGTGTGGAAACAACATTTTAGTTGTTTGGGACTTCATAATATTGATTATGTTTCTTTTTGTATGTTACAAACCTGTTTGAGGGAAAGATAAAGCAGGTGCTTTTTAATACAGAACCCGATACTGCATACAGAACTCAAGCTGTTCTAATGCATCTTAAATATATTACAAGAGACATTGTTGGGCAAAAGAAATAATCTATGGTGCTGAAGTTCATTAAAAAAAAGAAGGATTTTCTGCCTCAGAAACTACTTGCAGTGAAACATTTAAAGAATCTTTTTAGTGATACGGTGTTAAGGAGGATGAAACTTTCTGTATTAAAGACAGGAGATGTGATCTGAGCATAACTAGTGTTCATGGTCTGTATTAATACCAGGTCCCTCAGCACAGTGTGTTTACCTTCTTTAAGATCTCTGTCTTTACACCTTACACTATTTCTCAGGTGGAATGTAGTGATTCTCCGTGTCCTCGGTTGGTCCTGCCATCAGTGTCCCCTCGGTTCCGGTTGTAGCTGTGTGTGAAGTGGGACTCATTTAGTACGTCTGCTGGTTCTTTTTTCTGCCTCTGAGGCTGGTGATAAGAGTGTGATAATTATCACCCCTGCAGTTGAAGATGCTACAGACTGTATTACAGGGAGTAAAACGCTTGGAGCTTTCTTGGAAGTAATTTGTCAGAAACCCAGAAGGTCCAAGAAAGGTCAAGACTGACCCCTGTCCAGTCAATTGTCTGAGCAGCTTTGCAGGAGAAGCTCTTTGAGAAGCAGGTTAATTTTCATTTAACCCAATTCAGAGTGAATCTCCCAGTGGCCAGCCTGACCTAACACAATAATCACTGTATTAGAAAAGATCTCCTTTCTGTTTAATTCATGGAAACATTAAATCCTCAAAACCTGGCAAGGAGTTTTCACACTTGTGTGGAAGCACTGAGAGTAGATCAATTTTATTGATTTTTATTATTTTTTTTTCCTCATGCACACACTCTGCCTCATCAAGGGACAGGCATGGTTACAAGGGAGATTCACAAGATGTTTTCCATTACTGCCAATTACTGGTCAGCCACCCCTTTCCCCCCCTGCCCCAAGGACTTCTTTAGCAGTATTAAATCCTTGCTTTTGCATTGAGAATAGTTGCTTGACAATTTAGGGTAGAATGGTTAGAGTTGGAAGGGACCTTGAAGATCATCCAGTTCCAACCCCCTGCCCTGGGGGTTGCTCCAAGCCCCATCCAGCCTGGCCTTCAACCCCTCCAGGGATGGGGCAGCCACAGCTTCTCTGGGCAACCTGGGCCAGGGTCTCACCACCCTCACACCAAAGAAGGTCTTTCCTGTCTATCATCTCAATCTCCCTTCTTCCAATTTAAAGCAGGTACCCCTTGTCCTGTCACTCCACTTCCTCACCAAGAGTCCCTCTCCAGCTCTCCTGTAGCTCCCTTCAGATATTGGAAGGCTGCTATAAATAGTACTCCTATGCTCCAATACCAAGGAGTGGGGGAGAGGGGGCCTTGGCTTTGAAAGTTTTGCTTCTTCTTTGGTTTGTCACCCAGATACTCTACCAGCCCATTACAGCAGAATTCTCATTAACATGTTGTAATACGTGGCTTTTTCCTGTTGGATCTCCTGTCATGTCATAGTCTGAGATCACATAGAACTGCCCTAAGCCTCTTAAATAAAGATGATGTATTGTCCCTTGGTTACACTCACGTATAAGCATTTACTAGATGACAGAATGCTTCCTTGCAAAAATTGACATCTAATACAGCTTCACACAAAGATGGCTACAGAGGCCTACGAAGATGATGAGGAGCCTGGAGCATCTCTCTGATGAGGAAAGGCTGAGGGACATGGGTCATTTTAGTCTGGAGGAGAGAAGGCTGAGGGGGAATCTGGTCAACACCCAGAAATACTTCAAGGGTGGGTGTCAGGAGGATGGGGCCAGGGTTTTTACAGTGGTGCCCAGTGACAGGACAAGAGGGAACAGGCACAAACTGGAACAGAAGAAGCTCCATCTCAACATGAGGAGGAACTTCTTGACTTTGATGGTGTCAGAGCCCTGGCAGAGGCTGCCCAGAGAGGTGGTGGAATCTCTGTCTCTGGAGACTTTCCAAGCCTGCCTGGACACGTTCCTGTGGGACCTGCTCTGGGTGACCCTGCTCTGGCAGGGGGTTGGACTGCATGAGCTCCAGAGGTCCATTCCAACCCCATATCATTCTGTGATGATTCTGTGGGGCCCCTTCTTGTTCTCTACAAGTACCTGAAAGGAGGTTGTAGCTAGGGGTGGTGAGTCTCTTCTCCCAAGTCATAGGTGATGGGACAAGAGGAAATGGCCTCAGGTTGCACCAGGGGAGGTTCAGATTGGATATCAGGAAAAATGCTTACACTGAAGTGGTTCTGAAGCCTTGGAATGGGCTGCCCAGGGAAGGGGTTGAGGCACTATCCCTGGAGGGATTCAAAAAGCAGGTTGACATAGTGCTTAGAGACATGGTCTAGTGATGGTTTTTTTATTGGGGTTAGGCTGATAGTTGGACTAGATGATCTTAAAGGTCCCTTCCAACCTGGACGTTTTTATGCTTCTATTTTATGCTTTCTGCAAGTGTGCTTCTCACAGCAAATTTTTTCCTGTGGTTGAGCAAGGAATATTATTAATCTTTGCTGGAAGAACACTTGAATACCTTCATGCAGTTTGGCATCGGGCTCTTCTTTTGAATTTAGACTGGTGGAACTGGGTATGGGAACCAGTGGATCAGAAGGAATTCAGTGTGGAGTGGGGCTAGCTGCGTAGTCATCAGGAAAAAGAAGTTCTGGTGAGCAGATCTGCCACCTTGATGCGAGCTGCTTACTTGAATGCTTTACTCACAGCGTGGAGCTGAATCAGTGCTGTTCTATCAACGTCATGAAACGCTTCGGTCAGCAGAACAGGGAGAGAGACATAAAAACTTTGGGCAATCAGCACAGAACCCTGCTCAGGGCTGCTGCTGAGTCATAGAATGATAAGGGTTGGAAGGAAACGACCTTGAAGGTCATCTGGTCTGGTCCCAGCTGGTACTTAAGATAGAGGCACTTTTGGTTGGTTGTGGTGGTGTTCAGGTGAGTTTTCAATACATTCAAGGAAGGAGCTTGTAGAACCTCTCTGGGCAGCTTGTACCAGCGTGTGATTGCTGTCAGTGAGGTGGGTTGTTTTTCTTCTTGTGTAATTAGTTTTCCCTTTTTGTGTCATTCTTTCCTCTATCACTGTGTCCCTGGGAAGAATCTGATCTTCTCCCTTGCTCACACTACTGCTCTGCTGCTTTATCCTCCTGGAAGGATTAAATGCAAGTTTACTGGCATCCAGAGCTGTGCTGTTATGCCATATGCATTAACCTCCTCTGAGCCTTCCTCTTCCCACCCCTTTCTTGAGATGGGGAGATAATTACATCATATACTAGAAAATTTCTGGTTTATTCCTTATCTCTTGGTGGCATTGTTACAGGTGACAGGAAGCGTGAAGTTGGGGAGAGGGCCAACTTGTGCCCTCGTAGCCAAGAAGGCCAATGGCATCCTGGGGTGTATCAAGTAGAGTGTGACCAGCAAGGTCAAGGGAGTTCACCCCATGCTTCTACTCTGCCCTGATGAAGTCCCATCTGGAGCACTGGGTCCAGTTCTGAGCTCCCCAGTTCAAGAAGGACAGGGGACTGCTGAAGAGGGTACAGCAGAGGACCAGAAGGATGATGAAGGGCCTGGAGCATCTCTTTGATGAGGAAAAGCTGAGGGACTTGGGTCTTTTGATTCTGGAGAAGAGAAAGCTGAGGGGGGATCTGATCAACACCTAGAATTACTTCAAGGGTGGGTGTCAGGAGGATGGGGCCAGGCTTTTTCCAGTGGTGCCCAGGGACAGGACAAGAGGGAACAGACACAAACTGGAACATAAGTTCCTCCTCATGTTTAGATGGAACTTTGAATTTGAGGGTGTCAGAGCCCTGGCAGAGGCTGCCCAGAGAGGTGGTGGAGTCTCCATCTCTGGAGACATTCCAAACCCTCCTGGAGAAGTTCCTGTGGGACCTGCTCTGGGCAACCCTGCTGTGGCAGGGGGTTGGACTAGATGTCTGGAGGTCTCTTCCCAACCCCATAGCATTCTGTGAAATGCAAGTTTTCCCTATTTGCTTTAGGAAGCTAGAGCTCTTTATGAATTACTTTTCCTCATCCATAGGGCTGTATACCTGCAAACTGAGTGAATGCTTCATGTTATCTTCATGCTATGAACAATTTTAAGAATTTACTGAGTTTTCCTATGAAGTGCAGATGATGAGTCACAGATAACTGAGGAGGTTCCTCCCAGTCCATGGTGCTGTTTTCTTTATACTCCAGCAATTCTTCTGACTCCGATATTGACACTTAAATGAAAATGCAAGAAACTGGCTTTTCCCCTGAGGGAATCTTGGGGAAGAGGAGGTGAAACTGCAGTTTGGATTTATGGAGCTCTTGGAAGAGAAATGCTCCATCTTGAGTAAGAGGATGACGTGCTGAGAACACTTTGAGCTAGAACTGCTAGTTCAGACTTTCATGTCTATCTGACCGTATGAATGCCTTGGCACTAGTGACTGATGGAAGACTTAAAAGATAAACTTATCCCTCAGCTGTTCTTAACTTTCAGATGATTGAAGTATTCTTCAGAAGTGTTGTTTATGTCAGTGGAACCAATGATAAACCCAGGAGGAATTCCTGTTTTTACCAGTTACCTGTTGGAACAGGTGTCTCTTTCCTTGGGCAATTCTGTGCTGATTAGTCCTTCAGAAGGATCCATTTTTTGTGCAAATTACTTTAGTTTTACTGCATGCCAATCCCCTTCTGACCCTGTTCTCTGTCACAGGTTACTGGTCATTCAGTATTTTGTTCCCAAGTACTTTTTTAGCTGCATTAAATTGTATTGAGAATAGTTGCTTCGTGATTTATTGTACCCTTATATATATTTTTTTTTTTTTGACTTGTTCATGTATCTTGGTGCCATAAGGTGACTTTTTGGAATATTTTAGGAAAAAGTGGTGGCAATTTGCTGTGGAATTAGTTGCTAATTAAAATTTGAACGCGAAATTCATTCAAAGTAAAGAAATGTTGAAGTTCTTTTGAAAGCATAGGCTGAGGATATCGCCTTCCAGTCCCTAAAGGGCCTCCCAGAGAGATGGGAAGGGACTCCCTATCAGTGATTGGAGTGGGGAATGGTTTTGAACTGAAAGACGGGAGATTTAGGTGGGATTTCAGGAAGAACTTCTTTGGTGTGAGGGTGGTGAGAGCCTGGCCCAGGTTGCCCAGATGGCTGTCCCATCCCTGGAGGGGTTGAAGGCCAGGCTGGATGGGGCTTGGAGCAACCTGCTCTGGTGGGAGGTGTCTCTGCCCAGGACAGGGAGGTTGGAAGTAGATGATCTTTCAGGTCCCTTCCAACCCAAACCATTCTATGATTTGTTTTTTCTACACCAGACCCAACTCGTTACACTTGACTTGAGATGTTAAATAGATTTAAATGGGGCTGAGACCTGGCTGCTCTGTGGTGTGGTTGGCAGACCTACTCCAGGGGTATGGCAGAGCCCTCAAAACCTGCTGTGAACGTCTGGGCACACAGAAATGTTCTCGGCTCAGACTGTGCAACCCTTGGAGGTTACGGAATTGGGGAAGAGCAGGAGAGGAGTAAAGCTCAACTCTCTAAAGGGGGTTATTCTACACACAGTAGGTGAAAGTCATCATAAGACATTACAAGTTACTTGTTTGTGAAATCCTTCTTGGTGTCATATTTTCCATCTCTTAAGTAAGTGACATGATTTATTGGGCAGTTGTGGATAAAGCAGCTTTTAAAATGACATGGCACGTTAGTGTGCAAGGATGCAAGACTGAGAGGTAAACCATGACTAGGATATCAGCAGAAGGGGTAGGAAAAAAATGTTGAAATTGATAAGAAATTACTAGAACTGTTCGGGGTTCAACTGGGAAGTCTGGAAGAGCTGAGCATGACTTCACCAAACTACTTGCTGTGATGGTTGCCCTCTCAGGCTGTATCAGAGAAATGTGAAATTAGAAGCGCCACCAGTTTCAGAACAGGGCTGAAAAGGGCTTGTTGGGACCAAGAAGGTCTGAGTGCTGGAGAGAACTTGCCCAAATTATGGCAAGGAAGAGAGTTAGTAGACTTAGGTAGACATAAATCTGTGGAAACCCCTAGATATTCTAGGGTTAGAACAGGCCTTTAAAGGCAAGGCTGACTTCAAATCAGTCACTTCTGAATTTTCTAAACGAAGTCCCCAGTGAGCAGTGAAAAGGCTCATCTGCTGGGACTCCCTTTTCTTCCCAGTCCTCTCTCTCTCCATGTGTGTTTATGGTTGTTGCAGATGAGGATGGACTATATTTAGCCTGTTGGACTACTTGACTTCTAATGGATGTTTTAAATCTAATTTAATGAGATCACGGAGACAAATAAAATGCTGCCCAGGTACATTGTTAGTCCTGCTCGGTACTGACATCTCTTAAGATGCCTTTTTTTAACACAAGTGGTATAGAAGTATCTTAAAAACAAACCCTCCTCTGACTAAATCATCAGCAACCCTCCTTAAATCACTCCAGTTGTCCAATGTAGGCTCTTAGAGTGATGTGAAATTACTCAGAGTTGGAGCCTTGGGTGGTGTGTTAACATCACAGGAGATTTGATTTTATTTGAGTATCTAATTTTTTGAAGTTAAATTAATAGAGGAACATGTTTGACTGCAGATACTGAAATCTGAAATACTTTTTTCCTGATGGCTTGGAGCAAACGAGGATGAAGCAGGCCAAAACATTAATGCAGAATAATTGCCTACATGTGTCTGTAAACATGTTCTGTTAGGTTGCTATGGAACTTTTTATTCTTGGAGGACGAGAAGATGACTGTAAGACTGCCTGAAAGCTCTTGCCCCTTTGGACATGGGGTCAGTGGGAATTTGAACATTTGTGGGGTACTTCTTGTTCGGGAAAAATTGCAAAGATCAATCCTTTTTATTTAGGTAGAAATAGTTCAGGGGAGGATGAGGTAATTGTTTGAAAAGTATTGTTAATCAGATACCGCTTTTTTCCAATGTTTTTAATCACAGAATGCTCTGGGGTTGGAAAGGACCTCTGGAGATCATCCAGTCCAACCCCCTGCCAGAGCAGGGTCACCCACAGCAGGTCCCACAGGAACGTGTCCAAGTGGGTTTGAATGTCTCCAGAGATGGAGACTCCACCACCTCTCTGGGCAGTCTCTTCCAGGGCTCTGACACCCTCAAAGTCAAGAAGTTCCTCCTCATGTTGAGATGGAACTTATGGTCCAGTTTGTGCCCGTTCCCTCTTGATTTAGGTTGCGGGCACAGGGATACCTTGGGAATAAGAGCTGGCAGGTTTTTCTGCTTGTAAAATATTGGCTTTGCTGTGATCGGGGCGATGTTGGGTATGTTTGACATCCAGACACCAACCCCCAAGTTTCTTTCAAAGCTGCACAATGATTTTGTTAATCTGGAATTAATTCCATTTATTTATTTATTAATTATTGCCGAGCTGGCTGTGGTGACCATGTCATGCTGGGTGTTGTGTGGAGATGAAAGATGGGGACTTAAAAGCCTTGTAAAACGTCCCTCCCGTTAGCTCATCCAAAACACAGCTGTGGGTAATGGTTCTGCCCTCACACCTTTCTAACCCTTTTTGTTTGCTTCCCTTTCTCTAGTTCATTAACTTGGAGCTATTGAAATGAGGAGTCTTCATAGTAATGACTTTCCTCATCATAGAATCATAGAATCATTTAGGTTGGAAGAGACCCTTGGGATCATGGAGTCCAACCATCAGCCCTACTCTACAAGTTCTCCCCTACACCAGATCCCTCAGCACCACATCCAATCTACTCTGAAACACAGTCAGGGATGGGGACTCCACCCCCTCCCTGGGCAGCTGATTCCACTGACTGACCACTCTCTCTGGGAAAAACTTTTTCCTCATGTCCAGCCTAACCCTACCCTGCTGCAGCTTGCAGATCCCCCAGTCCCACTCCCCTGTCAAAGCAGAATCTCCAAGAGCACATCACTCAGGGCTGCATCCAGGAGGGGCTGGAAGGTCTCCAGAGAAGGGAACTTTACACCCTCCCTGGGCAGCCTCTGCCAGGGCTCTGACACCCTCACCCCAAACAAGTTTTTCCTCTTATTAGAATGGAACTTCCTGTGTTCCAGCTCGTGCCCATTGCCCCTTGTCCTGTCACTGGGAACCACTGAGAAGAGTCCAGCTCCATCCTCCTTCAACCCACCCTTCAGATACTTTAACAAGGTCTCCCCTCAGCCTTCTCTTCTCCAGCTCTCTCAGCCTTTCCTCACCAGGGAGGTGCTCCAGTCCCTCCATCATCTCTGTTGCCCTACACTGGACTCTCTCCAGTAATTCCCTTTCTCTCTTGAACTGGGGAGCCCGGAACTGGAGGCAGGATTCCAGTTGTGGCCTCACCAGTGCAGAGCAGAGTGGGAGAATGACCTCCCTCCACCTACTGGCCACACTCTTCCTTAGGCAGCCCAGGATTCCATTGACCCTCTTGGCCACAAGGGCACTGCTGGCTCATGGACAGTTTGCTCTCCATTACTATCCATTATGGAGGAGATACTGTAAATGGTGTTTCATCCTTCTCTTTACCTCCATGACCTGAACAGTTTTATTTTCAGCTGTCTGTTGGAGTGGTGCAGGTTGGAACCTAGAATTACTGCGATGCAGAAGTATGTTGGGGCTAAAGTGACTTTTTTTTGCACTCCTACGGGGACGACACAAACTGCAGAACATCTTGATTTCCAGTCTTGTGCTTTTAACAGCGGGAATAGTTCCTTTTTTTCTTTATTCCCCCCTCCTCTTACCTTGGAGACAACCCAAATTCTTTACTAAGCACAGCTTTACCTTAGGAAGGAAGGCTGGTAAGGCTGGCTGCTGTTTACGGGCGGTGTGGGGGAAAAGTCAGTATATTTTCATACAGATGCTCTCATAGATCCATCTGCCTTTGAGTATGGACAATTTTTAATGCTTGTAAATATCCTTTACTCCTCCCCCATCAGCAGGAGTGGTACTTGTGCTTTTCTGTCTGTCTGTGCAGCAGAACACATGATTTCCCTTGATGTGTGAATAAGAATATTGTAAGTTGAGAAACTGTTCCTATTTTGCATTTTGTTTCTCCTTGTCCTTCTGAGCTGTTACAGATGAAAAGTCTATTCACCTGGAATGGATGTTTGTTGCTAAAAAAGCCCGTTAAAGACTCGTATCGTTATTTCATAGAATAGAATCATAGAATCATTTAGGTTGGAAGAGACCCCTGGGATCATGGAGTCCAACCGTCAGCCCTACTCTACAAGTTCTCCCCTACACCAGATCCCTCAACACCACATCTAATCTGCTCTTAAACACAGTCAGGGATGGGGACTCCACCACCTCCCTGGGCAGCTGATTCCACTGACTGACCACTCTCTCCGTGAAAAACTTTTTCCTCATGTCCAGCCTAACCCTACCCTGCTGCAGCTTGCAGCCATTCCCTCTCCTTCTATCGCTCATTGCCCGTGAGAAGAGACCAGCACCAACCTCTCTGCAATGCCCTTTCAAGCAGTTGTAGAGAGGGATGAGGTCTCCCCTCAGCCTCCTCTTCCTCAGACTAAACAATCCCAACTCCCTCAATCCATCCTCATAAGCCTTGTTTTCCAGGCCTCTCACCAGCTTTGTTGCCCTCCTCTGTACTCGCTCCAGCACCTCGATATCTCTCTTGTGCTGAGGTGCCCAGAACTGGACACAATACTCAAGGTGTGGCCTCACCAGTGCTGAGTACAGGGGGACAATCACCTCCCTACTTCTGCTGGTCACACTATTCTTTATGCAAGCCAGGATGCCCTTGGCCTTCTTGGCCACCTGGGCACACTGCTGGCTCGTGTTCAGCCTCCTGTCGACCAGCTGCCAGGCAGCTCCAGCCACACTGCCCCAAGCCTGTAGCCATCCATGGGGTTGGTGTGGCCCAAGGGCAGGCCCTGGCCCTTGGCCTCGTTGAAGGCCATGCCATTAACATTGGCCCATCCATCCAGTCTATCCAAGTCCCTCTGTAGAGCTTCCCTGCCCTCAAGCAGATCAACACTCCCACCCAACTTAGTGTCATCTGTGAACTTACTAATAGTGTTTTCTATGTCCTTATCTATATCATTGATGAAAATATTAAAAAGGAAAGGCCCCAATACTGAGCCCTGAGGAACATTTCCAGGTGACTTGTTTATAATGGGAGTATTTCTGGGACTGAGCTGGTGTGTTAAAGGGATTCTTTTTTGTTGGTGGTGGTTGTTATTTTTTTCTTATTTTTTTTTTCATAGGTAAAGACAGAGTTTTCAACACCCCCTTATGTGAACAAGGAATTGTTGGCTTTGGTATTGGAGTTGCTGTTGCAGGTGCTACAGCCATCGCAGAAATCCAGTTTGCAGATTACATTTTTCCGGCATTTGATCAGGTTGGTACTAATAAGTTGGAGAGAAGTGAAAAGGCATCTTGTGACTGCTTAAATTACTCTACTATTAGCCTCGATGCTTGGTTTGAGTATGGAATTTTTGCAAATATATCCACAGCTGTATTACTAATATTTATGCTTGCTTTAAGTAAACAGGAAAGCACCAAGGTCGGTTTGAAGGCTCGTTAAATAATGGAAATTAAAGATGTGGTCTGAAGCAAATATCTCTTTGTTTGTTTGTATGTTTTGGTTTTTGTGGCTGCCTTGGCTTCAGCAGCCTTAAATTCCTCAGCTGTGTCTTCCCAACACCATCTCTCCCTTCTCTGTGCTGCTGCAGCCGGCTGCGTAGGACAGATTCCAGATTGGAACTGGGCTGATTGGTGGCATGGGCGCAGGGAAACAACTGGGTTATGTGGCTGCTCTTGAGGTCTGGGCATCTCATTTGAACACCCTAAATTATTGCCTCGTTTGCCTGGGAAAATGTGTGTTTTTCCACTGACTTAAAGGATTCTTTTGCTTCTAATTTGGTCCTCTCGATCTCCTGTGTGGAGCAGACGATGTAGTTCCACCTTATGTATGTATTGTAGAGCCTTGATGGCAAGTGACTGGAAGGGCATTGCACTGAATGTTACTGTGGTATTTCCATCTTCCCAGATTGTTAATGAAGCAGCAAAATATCGTTACCGCTCCGGAGACCTGTTTAATTGTGGAAACCTCACCATCAGAGCCCCCTGGGGATGCGTGGGTCATGGTGCGCTGTATCACTCTCAAAGTCCAGAAGCTTTCTTTGCTCACTGTCCAGGAATAAAGGTACAGTAGCATTTTGATATTGTTTTTTTTTTGTTGTTTTGTTTGTTTGTTTGAAGGAACCTGACTAACAGCAGGTCTGGGTACGGGCAGGGGAAGAAGAATGGAAATCAAAGTCCACAACGAGAAATCTGAGTATTTAGATGTTTCCAAGTTACAAAGTTTAAACCCTGTTTAGGAGTTGGAGAATTTATAGCCATTATGGAAGCAATCTTTAGTAGATAGAGCATTTTATATTTATGTGCTTTTTGGAGGCATTCAGAAGCTGCCTGCACGAGGTCCTGGACAACCAGCTCTAGGTGGCCCTGCTTGAGCAGGAGGTCAGTTCAGGTGATCTCTGGAGGTCCCTGCCCCTCAACTGCTCTGTGGTTCTCAATGAAAACCTCGGGGAAGCTTTCTGTGGGAGGTGATGGCATCTCTTGAAGCTAAGATTCCTAGCATTGAGATGGATAACGTTCTTGGAAAAGAGGGAGGGGTGGGATGTCATTATCTCAGGTGAATAAAGCCCTGTTTGTCACTCTCCATTGGCTTCTGAGTAAATTTTTGCCTATGGGCTTGTACTTCTGGTTTAACTGGCATCCAGTGCATTGAGAAGTGACTCATCGATGAATTAACGTGGAGAACTTAAGCAAAACCAGTATTTGTTGCTGAAGACAGATGTTCATTGTTTATCTGGTATTTAAACTAGTGTCCATATATGATTTTGGTGTTCACAACTTCAGATGTTAGTCATCTGCAGGGAGGCCATAGCTGTTTCTCCTACTTGTTTCTCTTTTCTTAAAAATAAGCCTTGTATTATTCACATTTTCTCTCGTGACAGTTGAGAAGCAGAATGTGTTCTTTGTCTTTGGGTGTTCTTTACAATCTTTGAGGTGTTCCTGTTCTGAACTTGAAAATATTTCCTATAACAGACAAAAGCAATCTGCAAAGTCTTTTGCCAGGTGGTTGAGCGAGTTTAAAACGGTTTCTTGAGCTCATTTGAAAACCAGGATAGTTTATTATCATATGGATGCACAAGGTAACTTATATGATTTAAGATAGCGGTGCCAGGTCTGGCTAATCTGTACTGATCTTCTTGGTCAATCTCAAACCTTTATACTAAGCCAAGAGCTGAGATTTAGTGGTCCACTGATTAAAACTCTTTCTCATTCATAGCAACCTAGTGCTACCATGCTTAGTCTTCTGAGTAAGTTAGTCAGCATTGTGTTTTATCACTCCAGATACTTCAATTTCTCTTCTCTCCTCTCTGATCTTTCCTCCTTTTGGCTTCTCACATTCATTCAGTTTTCCTTGGATATAAAGCTCTAAAATAGGTTGTTACCCCTAAGAGCTGTCGCCTCAGTTGGGGGTAAAGAGCACGTTAAATTCTGTGGAACTCATGGAGCATTATGCTGGTTTTTGTGATGCACAGAGAGGTATTTTAGACTCTAGTTCTTGAATTTTGTATCAATGTGAAAACAGTGTTGTTCCTATAATATATACTGTCTTTATGTTAATAATATTAGTAATGTTTAAGGCTTTACCTTCAAGGTTGAAGGCCTTATATTGAATTAACCCAAACCCATTTATTGAATTAAACCAAACTGGTTTGAATCCAGAAATGAAAATGAACTTCATTGTTCATGAACTTTGTAAAAAAAAAAATAAAATCCAATATCTATGCATATTTTCACCAAATTAGGGGAGTCAAGGCCCTGTATTACAAGCTGGGAAGGGTAGGGTTGATCTTTGGGATCTTTTCAGAACTGGTTAAACCAGAACTGGTTAACCCCCTTGCGTTAAACCCCGGGGTGGGTTCATGACTTAGGATTTTTATTTTGTTTTTTCTTCTTAAGTGAGAGGTGAGGTCTGGATTTCCCCCAAGCAGAAGGGAGTTTGCAGAGCTTGGGCTGTGCAGGGGAAGGACTTAGGGCTGAAGAGAGAAGGCTTGTTGGGGTGGTGAGGACGTTGCTGGATGGTTGTGTCTTTTGTCCTCTTTTGCGATGATGTGTGTCATCAGGGATGGGACTGTTTGCCACAATTCCCCTCCTGACCCTCTCTATTCCATTGTAAGTCTGGGGCGGAATATTTCCCCTCATGAGAAGCTTTCTTTTCATTTCCAGCCTTGATTTTCTTCCTTGCTGACTTGTATATTTAACACATCTGTCTTTCATCTTCCCTTTCATACGCGGAGAGAGAGCAATTGTTTCCCCGTTAGTCTTTGTTGTCTTAGACTAAACAAATCAAGCTATCATAGAGATGTTAACAATTTCTGAAGCTCTTTTTTGGCACCTGTTCCATTTATTTTTCTTTCAAAAAGGTTGCTGTAGTCATGAAGTATTCCAGTTGAGTTTCTAGCACTGTTTTTTTTTGCAATAGCACTATCACTACCTGGCTTGTATTATTAGGTTTGGGGTTCTTTTTAGGGCTGTGTCCTAGTCGTCCTTGCACCAGACAGTAAATCCAGAGCTGAATTTATATTTATTCTAAATACACATTTATAAATGTATATTTTATTCTAAATTCATAACAAAAATGTAGCACTTAAATGTGTGACTGTATGGTATGTACTGTTCCATTTGCTGTTGTTAATCATGTCCTCAATGTGAACTAGGTCTTTTAATTATGTCCTCAGAGTGTACTAGAGCAATGGACGTCATCTACTTGGACTTATGCAAAGCATTTGACACTGTCCCACATGACATCCTGGTCTTAAAATTGGAAACTCATAGATTTGATGGATGGGCCACTCAGTGGATAAGGAACTGGCTAGATGGCCACACTCAAAGGGTTGTGGTCAACAGCTCAATGTCCAAGTGGTGGCCAGTAACGAGTGGTGTTCCTCAGGGGTGGGTACTGGGATCAGTGTTATTTAACATCTTTGTTGGAGACATGGACAGTGAGACCCTCAGCAAGTTTGCTGATGACACCAAGCTCGGTGGTGTGGTCTACACACTGGAGAGAAGGGTTACCATCCAGAGGGACTTGGACAGGCTGGAGAGGTGGGCTAGTACAAATGGCATGAGGTTCAACCAAGCTAAGTGCAGGGTCCTGCACCTGGGATGTGGCAATCCCAAGCACAAATACAGGTTGGGTGGAGAATGGCTG
>VZTM01032586.1:901-26396 GCA_013400555.1 Jacana jacana
ATCAACAGTCTGACTAGATTGCATGAGATACCTTATTCAACTTCTGGCTGTTGACTGTACTGGAAAACTAAGAACTGGGTCATACATAGATGTCTGTATTACAGATGTTTTATTCCTACATAGGTTGTTAACTATTTAAAACATTCATTTTGTAAAAAACTTTAAATTGTTGAACTAATTGGAGTGAAAAAATAAGAATAAAGTTGAAATTAATTTCAAAACTTCTTGTGGTCACCATGAAATTAAGTGAACTCTTCTTTAGCCTTCTAAAATTTTTCTTCATTTTTTTTCCCACTGCTATAGTTTATGACAGTGGATTTAATGCTTATGTGGATTTACCACTAGTTTGATAAGAAAATGGCAAATAAACTGAACAGACTTTTCAATGAATACTTCAAATGGTTTTGCTCATAAGCAATGTTATGGCATATCAGTGAAGTACATAACTTGGACGTGTTTGATATTAGATGTTATGTGACTCATCATCAGATGAGTGTGACAGAGAAGTGAATATGTTAATATTGTGAGTGCTTTCAATGCAATGGTATTTTGGAAAGTTTTGAACACACTGAGTTCTGGGAATCGGGTATGTATCTGAAATATCTTCCTGGAAATGCTAAATCATGAGGAAGCAACAACATTATCATGGTAGAAGCAGTCTTCTGTCAGCAGTACGCAAAGTTCTTGCAAACAAGAGTAACAGGAGTTAAGAGAGGTGGTCCTGTTTTATCGCCCTTCTCTCCCCATCGCCCCAAATTCCACCGATGGCCATGAGTATCAGCATCTAAACTAACTACCTGTCATAAGGAAGTTACTACATTTTGTGCTGGAGGTTGGTTCTTTGTAATGGCTAGAAAGATACCCTCACCTCCTTTGAGGAGTCACTTAGTCAAATTACTTATGATTAGTTAGTGATACCTGGGTTAGTAATGGTTCAGTTAGCACAGTTTGTTTAAAATAAAAAAAATCAATTTGTGTTGTCAAGCTCAAGACTTGTCAATTTAGAATTCTTTGGGCTGCACTATCGATTGTAGTTTTCCTTTTCTTGTCTGTAGCTGTGTAAAAGCAGTCCATTTGCTCTTTTCTGTTGCACTGCTAAGAGGAAAGTAATTTTCTGTTTTTCAGTGATGAGAAGCTCACTTCATGGCAATCTGACACTAAACTTTGAAAACTGAGACTCCAATCGCATATTTACTCCTTCAAGAAACTGTTGCTGCTTAGGTGTTAAAAATATCTTGTTTGCAAGCTTGTTCTGACAAATATTTGACAATGTGGGACGTGCACTTCTAGATTTCTAGAAAATCTAGACTTCTAGATTTTGTTTGTTGGCTGGTTTTGTGTTACTTTTGTGTTTGGTTGTAACATGAGCAACTTCCAAAATTCAGTTCAGAAGCATTTACTGATAACTGACATCTCAAGTTCATTTATCTCTGCCAGCTATCATAACTTGAATTCAGTATTTCTGTAGTCTCTGATAAATCTGTATAAACCCAAAAATACTTTAAAGACATACTTAGTTATCATAGAATCATTGAATCATCATAAAGTAGTTTGGGTTGGAATGGACCTTTAAAGATCATCTAGTCCAACCCTCCTGCAATGACAGGAACATCTTCAACTAAACCAGGTAGCTCAGAGCCCCAGAAAGCTTGACCTCGAATGTTTCCAGGGATGGGGCATCTACCATTTCTCTGGGCAGCCTGGGCCAGTAACCTTTCACCACTCTGAGTGTAAAAAACTGTAAAAAAATCCTTCCTTACATCTAGTTTAAATATTCTGTTTTAAAGCTCCTTGTCCTATTGCAACAGGCTCTGCTATAAAGTCTGTCAAAGTCATGCTGCTCTCAAGCATTTTGAAGCTGTTAATTTATAGTTTGGACATGCATACACGTACATCCCATATGCCCACTCCCCAGAAAGGAAAAATAATCCTAAATCAAGACATTTTTAAAGTAAAATAAATTTTCTTTTTAGTCCAACAGGCAACCAGCTAAACTGAATTTACTGACCTGCCAGGTGAAGCCAAATGCTGAAGACAAGAAGTCTTTTGATCTAATATCACGTATGTAGCAGCTTCAGTACCATTGTGCATTATGTGGCATTTTTAAAAATGTCATTACAAGATACTTTGAATAAAAATGAGGCTACAGTTCAAAATTCAGATCGGTATCCAGATGCATACAGTGCCCCACGGGTGTTCAGATCTCTGTAGTTCTGAAGACAGGTTAATTGGACAAATGAACACAGAACCTTTTGTGTGTATGTGTGTATGTGCGTGCGTGTGTGACAAATCCTATTCATTTGTGACAAGCCATGAAGTGCAGCCTATGTGCAGTTTTCCTAAGTTCAGAGAGGTGTTTAGCAGCTTAGTGGAACAGGCACAAGCTGTATCCACCAGGAAATGAAAAACATCTTTGACTCCATCTTGCTTTTTCCTCCCTGTTCATTCTGCTTTGAGCGGAGAACAAAAAGGAAGTGCTGGAGGGGGGGTGCAGAGTTAAGCAAGTCAAGGGCAACCCAATTTCTTTTGTTCTCTTACTGTCCTCTTTAAAATATGCCTCTGTTTGTCTAAAATTGGTAGAGACTTGTCTTCTCAGCATTAAAGCTTCTGTGATTTCCCTTTTAACCATTTCGGTCTTGTGTAGCAGGTATTTGTATCCAGTCTGATTTTTAAAACCACTTTTGAAGTCTATGAGCCAATTGGCTGTTATCAGTGGTTACATTGATAGTAGTACCCAAAAGGCAGCTCCAACATCCTATGTTTATAGGGACAGTCTATGAAACCTTTCAATGTGAGGGATAATATTCAGTTCAGGTCTCATCTATTGGTTAATAAAAAAAAGTTTCTTAACCCAAATGTAGGGAAAAGTATATAATAGAAACAAATTTATTTTGCCCTCTTTCACTACTTACATTTCAGATTTGACTTCAGAAGGGCAAAATTATTTTTCTTTAATGTTCCTAAACATAAGTCTTTTGGAATACATACATTTGATTTAAATCAAAATTCACAATTTCATCTTTCTCTGTTATATTTTTTAGAATTGTTTTCCATAGCTGTGAATAAAGTATTTCTGTTGCTCTTGAAAGATTTAGTTGTAAAATAGTTTTTAGTAATATATATTTGTTGAGAGCAGGCCCTTTAAGAGGGAGTTACTGAAAGGGCACATATGCAAAGTAAGTGGAAGTAAGCGAAACGAAGTATAGTGAAGGTGAAACAAAGTGTGGGAAACAGCAAATGACACAAATGTTGTAGCCAATCATGGGGCAACTTTAAGCCTGTGGAAAGTGTGTGGAAAGCTCGTGGACAATACCCCTCTCCCTATCCGAAATGTAGTGCTTAGCGAATGAGGACCTGTAACTGTAGAACGATTGGATGTGTGCTTCCTGAGAGAGGTGCTTCCCGACTGTGGGTGCTTCCTGAGCTGGGTGCTTCCTGGGAGTGCTCCCTGGGAGTGCTCCCTGGTGCTTCCTGGAATGGCTTCCTGATTGATTGCGTCGGGCTCGACTGCTCCTGGCCGCGGCATATATTGATATTTTAAAATTTATAATGTGCCAAGTGATGTTCTTATTCATTTCAGATAACAGAACATACCACTTTCAAGCAGAAGATGAACAGGAATACGTAGCGTAAGAACTTTTACATTTTTTTCAAGTTTATTTTGACAGTAGAGGTGGATAAAATCACTGGTAACAATAGAAAGTTTTTTCAGTTAATGCAGAAGTGCCTAGTCTTTTTTCTGCTGTTGTGAATTTCTCAATGTAAACTATTTTGTGTCGTGCTGGAGGGCTCTTTGAAAACCTTGTAACATTAAAAACAAAACAAAAAGTGCAGCCCAATCACCCGAAGCCCCATTGTGTTTGTGTGCCCTCCCAGCACACTGTTCATGTGCGGTTGCTTGGCACGATACAGTAGGTCAGGTTATGAAGGTTCAAAGGAAATGTTTTTAAATTCTTCTTAAATCTTCTGTGTTACTTCTTTTACTTCTCATCCTACTTTTTCCGTTAAACTAAAAATAATAAATAGATAAAAGGTCTCCATATAACACATAGATAATATTTGTGGGTTGGGCATCTTTCTACTGTAGGCCTAAATGAGCAAAGCCTATCTCTCTGCCATTTGTGTGCTTCAGGATCCAGTAGCTTGCTTCTTCACTTTCCACATTTCCAACCTGATTATTTCCTTTGAAACAACTTTCTTCTTGCTGTGTCAGAACTTCTTCTTGTCTTGACAACCATGTACCCCGTTTTCTTCCCTCCTGAATATTAGTCTTGGTGTCATCAAGACAACAAGGTGTGTTGTGCAGAACATTACAATCCAATGCCTGACATGGCCTGACAGTTCTAGGAGTACAGTTACTAATGAAGAGGGTGGCAAGCCTCAGCCTCCCAGGCTGCTGCATTCTTCAGGACTGTTGTGCTCTTTTGTTACATGTCCATATTCTAATGGAAGACTGTGTGTCTCCGTGTGTATTTTAAAGATACGGGGAACTTTTGTAGGGTATTTTGGTTGGTCGGGAGTGTTGGGAGGCATTGACAGTTCCATGTTGGGAGGTATGGGTGAAAAGAGAAGGCTGGAGAATTCTTTGTCATTCAGCTATTTCCTTCCAGAGGATCCCTCATCTTAATGTTGGCTCTTAGAGTGCAAAGCTGACTTGATAGTCATGCTTATCACATTCATTCTGGAACTTAATTATTTCAGTAATTTTCCCAGTCAAGAAGAAAATACTGTTATTTCTGATCAGTAATGCACTTCATGAGTCATAAGGTTTTGTGTCTCTCCATAAATTAGTTTTTAATATATTTGTTGCTTTAAAAGGTGGAATTTATATGGTTAGGTTTTTTTTTGTCTTAATGCATGAGCAAGGTAGGGGGAGAATAAGTTATTAATCTACTTCTGATTGGCAGGTTAATACATTTAATTTATGTGCCTGCCTACTGGACTGTTTTGAAATTTCAGGCTGATTTTGTTTCCCATTGGAAGCACAGTTGCTGTTTATTTACCACTGTAATTTGGTTTACCACCTTAAAGTTCAGCGGCTGAGAAAATGACTTGTACTTGAACACAAAATCATAGAATATCTCAAGTTAGAAGGGACCCATCAGGATCATCGAGTCCAACTCCTTGCTCCTTGCAGGACTACCTAAAACTGGACCATATGACTAAAAGCATAATCCAAACACTCCTTGAACCCTGACAGGCTTGGTTCCACTTCCCTGAGGAGCCTATTCCAAAGACCAACTACCCTCTTAGTGGAGATCCTTTTTCTAATGTCCCATCTGAACTTGCCCTGATACAGCTTCAATCCATTCCCTCGTGTCCTGTCACTGGACACCAGAGAGAGGAGATCAGCACCTCTCCCTCCACTGTCCCCCTCAATGAAGGTGTAGGCTGCCATGAGGTCACCCCTTAGCCTTCTGTTCTCCAAGCTGAACAAGCCAAATGACCTCAGCTGCTTCTCGTACATCTTGCCTGTGTCTTGCCTTCACCATCTTGGTTGCTCTTCCCTGGACACACTCTAAAAGTCTAATGTTCTTCTTTTGTGGAAGCATCCAGATCTGCGCAGAGTACTCAAGGTGGGGCAGCACCAGTGGACTGTAGAGTGGAGTCTAGTATTTCCATGATTTTTCAAGTTTAAAAAGTATCATTTAGCTAAAGATACATTAGTTGTGTCCAAGTGTTGGGATACATGCAGACAAACTGATAGTAGCTAAGTGTATTTTGCCTGTATTGATACCGTAGGCCACCAACAAACTGGTATTGTGATGTTTGCTACTCAAGACAAGTATTCTGTTTCAGAAAATTACTTAAGTCACTGAAGTAATAGCATTGATTTTGATATGCACATGGAAATTTACCTTTTTTTTTCATCACTACAGTCTTTGCAATACATTTAGTTAAGGTCATCAGCCAGAATGATTGTTAGTGTGTTGATGAAAAAGGACAATACAACCAAATGTTCTGTTTTTCTTGTGCAGCCACTGAGTAGCTTCTCAACAGCTTTATCAACTCAGGTGTCATGTGAGCAGCACTCTTTGACTTCCAAACGTGTTCATTTAAGAGCGTTCTGCAGGAACTACACGATGGAGCTCCTCAGTTGGAGTTGTCATCCTCCTGTTCCAATTTCCACTTGACCTGTATATGTGTACCTCTCTCTTGACCCTTTCTTCTCCATCTTGTCTTCTGTTCACTGTTTTAGTGCTGCCTCTGTTGTTCTGTCTTTTTTGGGGGGAACCAAATGAAAAATAAATGAAAACATAGATTTTCAAATGACTTTCCTTTCTGAATCACATGTAAATAGACAAAAAAGCAGGATGAATTTCTTTAGTTCAACTGACAGCGCATACACTTTCCTAGTGATTTTAAAGTGCTTCCATAAGGAGCTCCTCAGTCTACTTTAAGAATAATTTTAAAAGCAGATAACTTAAAATACAGATCAGTGAAACCTACATTCTGTTAGAGGTTTATTAGTGCTTGTCGTCAAACATTTCCTTTAGTCCAGTGCATTTCTTGATTTTTAACAAGAAAAGGTCCGTTGACTTTGAGTTAGTACTTGACTGTCCTTCAAAATTCTCAGTGGATTATTGGTTTCTGTATTAGATGTGTGCAGGGACCGGGGGGAATATCTCCATGTATGTGTGTGTGTATGTAGATTTATTTATTTATATGTGTGTTATAAGAAATGTAACCTCAGATCTCTAAAACCAGATTTTTTTAACATCTATGATAATAGATTCTTTCTCCTCTTTTGATAGTTGTGGAAAGGGATAAACATACTCTGGGCACGACCTTTTAGTTTTTTTCTGCCCTCTTGTTGAAGGTCAAGGGTATATCCATTTCTGTAGGAAATGCCTGGATTATAAACTAAGCCAGATTCAGAAATTTTACTTTGAAGAAACACGTATCTAAAGTCAGTCTAGTGTTTAGCAACAGTCTTCAGGCATGTTTTACTTTGAGAAGACTGGTTTGAACACTCTTGATGCTCTCTGTTGCTTCTTCCATATAAAAAAAAAAAAGTTGTTTCTGAATATTTGTAAAATATTCTGCTATTCTTGTCCTGTGAATGCATTTACCCAGAGACAAGAATGTTGTGGTAGCAAGTGTGAGAAGAGACAGAGAAAAATTTTTATTGCAAACCAGAAAAAAAAAAAAAGGCAACCAACCATTAGACTGGTTGTTTTTCTTGGGGAAGAGGCTTTTCCTGTCTGTGAAATACTGAAGAAAAATAAGAGGAACCTGAGGGAGAGCCCGGTCCACCCAAGATTAATGAATACTTCTGTTTTCTTCACTGGATCCAGAAGTCACCCGTGATGACAGATTTATGTTTAGTCTCATGTGTTTCTTCAAAGCTGTGAAACTTCAGCAAACAAAATGCCTTAAAGGATCAAATTAAACTGCTGAGATCCAAAAAATAAAAGAAGTGTAATAGAAGATTGAACAAGCTGTATTATGTATTAAATAGAAGGCAAAGCAATTCTGTAAGACCTGAATAATTTTAAAATTATTTGAAAAAACACTGCAAAGTATCACTAGCAGCTTTTTGACTGGTAACTTGACACTGGTGGTATTGTGAAAGAAAGCAAATACAGTTTTATGTTTTTTAAAAAAAAGGAAGGTAATAGTAGTGCAGAAAAAAAAAGGGGAAGAACAGCAGTCATAAGACAACTTCTATAAACTGTTGACACTGCGTTCATGTAATTCAATTACTGATTTAGCTTGTTTATTTCTGAGCATACAGCATGCTAGGAAGGTCCGGTGAACAACTGGGGACTTCTGGTATAAATAGCACCAGTCATTAAGACCGTGTCTGTTATTGTGTTTGTGTTAAATGGGCCTTGCTGCTGGTGTCTGGGAAGAGCTGTCACCGTGGTGCCTCTGTCTCACAGACGCCAGCAGTGACATGCAGCCTTGGACAGTGGGTTCCTTCTAACTGAGGAAACACAATCAAAATCAGATACTGCTCTTACACTGTAGAAACCTGTAATATGGAAGTCTGTATCAAACTAACAGCTGGCTCAGTCATGTCATGTTTATTTTAATTGCATCTAATCTTTCTTCTTTAAATTGTTACTGCATAGTTGAGTTTTTTTCAAATTCTGCATTTTTAACAAACTAATCAAATTATAATGCTGAAAGAAATTGTCAACAAATGTCAGAATAAGTGTTGTCTGTCTGAGTTTAATGATTATTTTACTCTGTCTGTTTGACACAACATTACTTATAATATTAGAAGCAAGACACTGCCACCTCTTAATGTTTTAATAATGTCTTATTTCATCAGAAAAATTGCAGAAGGATGCCATCTAGCGTGGGTTCTTATATAATATCCTATAACTACAGAGAGATATTAATGTAAATGTATTGTTTGCAGCATGTAAACCGTGGAGCAAGTTTCCTTTCAGATCTTTCGATTTCTCTTTCAGTTTTAAAGTTGATTTTGTCAATAATTTTTTTAGTTATTTTTACAAGTTCTCAGATTATTCTCTGCCCATAAAAATGTAAAAAACACAGGTGTCTGGGGTATATAATACACAGTTCCCATATATGAGTTCAGGCTCTGAATCTTCATTGCAAGAATATGTACTTTATTTTCCCTCTGAAATCCTTTAAAGTTTATCTTAGCGTTATTATTTCAGTGAGAAATCATCAATTTCAATCTGAAGTTCTATCAGTTTGTTTAGATGGCCGTAACTGTTTTAGCACCTTTCAGAAGATTGTTGATTGCAGATAATTGTAATACTTTAAACAGGAAATGGATTGAGGACACTGCCAATTTTTAAATATTTCTACATAAAAGATGTGTATTTACAGTAGATCTAAACCCAGCTAAAATGGCTGTACCTGGGAGGACTGTTTTTACAGCTTGCTGTGTTTCTAAATTAGGCAACGCTGCATCTGCAGTGTGCTTGTCCTTAGTATAACCACTTTCCCCTCTTCCACCTGTAGGGCAGCAACAGTGCTTTTGTTTGTTTTTCATTAAAACATTATTGTAAACAAAAACTTGTAGGGTTTTTGGGTGTGGGGAGGAACTAGTGCCTGAAATATCATTAAAGAGTCTCGATTTATTGCCGTCAACATTTGCTCTTGCAATTTTATGTTGGCTGTCAATATCGTTACTCTCCTGTCCTCTTCTCTTCCTTTTCCCATTTGTTGCCATGGCAATTTTCATTAATTGGGATGGTACAATCTGACTCTGATTAGTGCACTGAGACCTGCATTTTGAAAAGCAACAAAACATCAACACATTCAAAAATGTGCTTGCTGTCTCCTCCGTGAAGGGAGAGATGCGCCCTGGAGAAAGTACTGGTTATAGTTTTCTCCTGTAATAATGGGTCAGAGTTCAGGAAGATCAGGGGCACCTTCCCTTAAAGCACTTAAATTCACAGGAACTTAATTGCAGCCTTTCTCTTCCACAGCTTTTGCTTATTTGAGGAACCTGAGAACTGTACTACTTTGACTTTACACTCGTTCACCAAAGGGACGTTAGAATTAAGACTTTTCTATTTGTCTTTTTTCATTCTAACTTTCATTTTCTTAATTCTTTCCTTTCTGTCTCTCGCCTTTCCCCCCCTCAGTCTCTCCCACAAACACCATCCTTCCCTGTATTCCCATTAATATTTTGTTCCTGACAAGCTTTCTAAGGTTTATAGATTAACTTATACTTGCAAATGCAGATCTTCATTAAGTTCTTTATCTTGTGCTAGATGGATATCAGTATTGACTAACAGCAAAGAAGAAGCATTAAATATGGCATTCCGTGGAGAGCAGAGCACAGGGGAGAACAGTTTAGAGGATCTGACAAAAGCCATTATTGATGACATACAGCGATTACCCGGAAATGAAGTCTGTTGTGATTGTGGCTCACCAGGTATCTCAATTTGTTCATGTCATCAACTTTTTGTTGGGAGCAAAGTAATGTCTTTAAAGAAGTGTTTGTAGAGTGCAAACTAATTTTCTAAGTGATGTGTTGGTCAGTCTCTTCAACCCGTTTTTAAAAGAACAAATATGACTCTTACAGGTTAGTTCCATTTAATTCACTAAAATATTTTTGTGTGTTGTCTGTGCTTACTTCCAGCAGTTCAAGCCCCTCTGGAGTTTGAACTGTTCTTGTTGCACTGTCTCTAGATGCTTGTTGCACTTGAATGGAAGTTGCTTGGCATCACTGGTCCCGTGCATGCTACTAAGTAGAAGTGAGTAATGCTTAGACGATGATTGTGGAAAAATTGACCTGGCCGGGATCATACTCTGAGGTTTTTTTATCTTGGCATGAGACTACTGGATTTGCAGTATCAAAACCATCCGTAGGTGGAAGAAGTAGTCTTGTGCAAAGAATGAGACCCAGAGTTGGCAGAAGCAGAGCATTACAGGTCAGTTGTATGTGGCTTAGAGCTTGAGAAGAGTCAATTTGTAGAGCTACCAAATGGATGTGGTAGATGGCAGCAGTTACAGCTGTCGCGTCTAAAAAGACACCTCAGGAAGGTGATACTCATTTGGAACTGAGTAGATAATATATGTATTTCAAAGATGCTCACTGATGCAGAACTGATCCAAATTAGAAATGTCTAGATAAAAATATAAAGTGGAATATAATTATGTCAAATCCTGAAATTGGTTTGTTCAATTCTTTCATCATGTGAAGCAACAGAAACTTCAGATGACAGTTCTCATTCATCTTTTAATTTATAGCGAAGTTTTAAGCTTCACTCCTGCATTCCAGCTTGCTGCTTTAAAATTCTTGACTTAATGCTTTATCAGTTACTGTTTAAGATCAAGAAAGAGATAAATTTGAAGACATGTATGTATACAAAATGTCTACAGCTTTTTCTTTTCCTTAAAAACTGCTCTTGCTTCCTATGTAGTATTCATAGTAATAAAATCTATTCTAATATTCCATGCATAGTCTATGACAGCAGTTTTATATAATGTATTTTTTCTTGCTGGACTAGCCACTGTTCCTTCAATTTTCTACAACATAGAACTATTTTACATATTGGAAAATCTATAGTTAATCTTCTATTAAGAATGACTACTTAAAGTTTACAAAGGAAAGATTAAAACTTCAGATGTTGCTAGCAGTGAAATTGAGGAGATCTGTTCCTTTTAAAAACAGGAAACCAAAGCCTTACCTTCTTTCAACAAGAAACAAATCCCAAATGTATTCAAATATGGTCATTCACTATGAATTTGTAAATCTAAACTCAGGGCCTTTGGGACTGTCTCTAAGTCTGAGAGACTTAATTCATGGTAAAATTTGCACTGCGGTTTGGAGAAAACTATGGGATACTCTTAAATTTGTTAAAACACTAAATTAAGAATCATTTCAGAATACATTGGGATTTCTTACCACTATTGAAAAATTTTAATTAGACTTTGATTAAATATTTTGTTTTTCAATTCTACAGATCCAACATGGCTGTCAACCAATTTGGGCATTTTAACCTGCATTGAGTGTTCTGGAATACACAGAGAAATGGGTGTCCATATTTCTCGAATCCAGTCGTTGGAATTAGACAAATTAGGAACGTCTGAACTCTTGGTAGGTTTCTTTAATTTGGATTTACTTTTTTTTCTTAGTCAAATGTTGACCTGTATATAGGAAACATTCAGGTGTATAATTTACAGTTAATTGTTTTCAGTGTATGGGGTTTGCAGAATGTTGTCTTCATCTTTTTGTATGTATCTCAAGGGAGGATATTTTACTACTACATTTTATTGATGCTTTTGACCACTTGTCACTTCTCACTCCTGAGGTTTTGCAGAATGAGTATTTGTTGTGGTTAGTTCTGTGAGAGTTATCAGTAGCTCATTAACTGATCTTGACCCTAAATCACGACATTCTAAAATGACCTGCAATTTGAAAAAAAAAAAAGAAAGCTAATTTAACTTGACAAGTGAGAACGACCATCGCTAATTTTGACAGAAAAGCGTTGGGTGAACCTTTTTATTTGATGGAAGGAAACCCTGTTATGGTAAAGTTATGAAAGGAATTTGATGGGAGACTGCTGGGGGCAGGGTGGAAGGGGAAAAAAAAATACAAAAAAACCCCCAAGGAGTTACAGTGGGGTTCTCTCCCAGCTGTGTTTGGCCAGTGAGAAGACACTTGTTACAGAGATTTTGTATGGGAAAAACTGAGAGAAGAGGGCAGGCAACTCTGGATTTGTGTATAGGTTTAATGTAAGCACTAGTACTTTTTTGGAAATCTTGAGTTCTTTAGAAAGTTGCTGTTCGTTTAACTTTTAATAAGTTCATTAACATTTAATAAGTCATTTTACTAAGCATGACCTTCCAGTAGATCTGAGCTTCTCTCCAAGAGTTTCCTGATCAGTGTAGTAGCAGTCTTTCAGTGTTCATGCTGCTCGTTCCTCATTCTGGTTTTATATTGGAGACAGACTGTCTTGAAATAGAAATAATTAGCTGTGTCTATGAAACCTATTTGCAAGTTCTGGGATGAGAGGATTCATACTTCAAAATACTTCTAATTGCTTTATATTTAAATGTAACAATCATGCTTTAATTTTGCAGTCTCGTGTCTTCCATTTTATATTAATAGTGTGGATATTAACATCAATAGGCCAGTTTTTAGGTTGCTGTTAGACCCCAAAAAAGCTCTCCCTCATCTATATTTTTTTTCTTTTTGCAGCTGGCCAAGAATGTAGGAAATACTAGTTTTAACGATATTATGGAGGGGAATTTACCTAGTCCTTCACCTAAACCCAGTCCATCAAGTGATATGTAAGTTGTCAATCTCACAATGTTTTAACGTTGTTTACTGTGGGGTGGTTTCATTGGTTGGTGTGTTGGGTTTTTTATTTTAGATGTGATGTAAAATGTCTTAAACAGTAACCGAGCCAGAGGAGGCCTCAGATGGAAGAAGTTTTTTTTACTCCAACTGAGGAGTTTCTTAGAAGTTCAGTCTCTTGGCATGTAGTCACGATTTAGGTACCTCAGTTTCTTGGTGTAGTAAACTTTTTAAGTTTGGGTTTCAGGATTCATTTTGAACCTTGAACATTTTTGAGTTTTGTAGTATACCCTCAGGTGACAAACACAGGTGGACTAAATGGCACTACCTTCAGGAACTGTCTTCAGATGGTGACGAGGTTTTTCTTCCTTTCCCTGGTGCAGGAGTTACAAAGAGAGCATAACAGATGTGGTTTTGCCACAGAAGACATTTTAATCTATTATGCTGTTTTCTAGCCGAGTCAGTATTTTTTCTTTTATCCTGCTTTTAACATGTTTTTCATGCTTATCCTGTTTTTAACATGCAGATTTGTTTCCATGAGAAATCACATTTCAGGCTCTGTTTTTCCTTTGGTCTCAGTCCACAGAGTGAGAGTAATTTTTGTGTGTTGAGAAGAAGGCAGGATAAAATCAAATATGTACCTTATTTTGGGGCTTGTTTGCAAGAAAGTCATGTGTTATAATAATAAATAACAGTCTTTATCAGATAGTTTTCTTCTTCCCTTCTCAGCTGCTGAGTTGGGCAAGGTGATTTTAAATTTAAATCATTGACCTATTTTTCTAACCATTTCTGAACCGCGGTCTACTTTCACACCCCACAGGACTGCACGTAAAGAATTTATCACTGCTAAATACGTAGATCATAAGTTCTCTAGGAAGACTTGTGCTTCTGCAGCAGCTAAACTGAATGAATTACTTGAGGCTGTCAAATCCAGGGATTTACTTGCACTAATTCAAGTCTATGCAGAGGGGGTAGAGCTAATGGAGCCACTGTTAGAGCCTGGACAGGTAAGATTATCAGGTAAACAAAGCAGACCATTTTAAATAATGCCTATTTGTGAAATATGCAGGGCTGCTGCCTTAGGTGCTAGTACAAGAGAAATAACAGATGAAAGTGGTGGGTGTTTTCTTCCTTTCCTTAATGTGGCATCTTTGTGGGAAGGGAAAAGACACATTTCTGTTGTCCCCCATTGGTCTAAAGGAGTGTGAGATGAAAGAGTGATATCCTACCCTGTTCTAGGTGCAGCTGTAATGTGTTGAGAAGCACCCATTCTGCAGGATGTTTCTTTTCAGAAAAGGCCCAGAGACGGGGAGGCTTGATGTGATAACCTCAGCATCGTATCTGCTTGTAAAGTCCCTGCTGAAGGAACACGTTACTGACTGTGTAGTCTATATGAGGAGGGGGTGAATCTTCTGATGAAACATTTACAATTTCTTTCAATCAGCAAGAGAGCTTTTAATTAATTTAAAAAATAAAGTTCTGAATACTTGATATTCCTGAAGTCAGTAACAGTTTCAGTCCAGGTTGACCTCAAGTATCTATGTAGAAATGTTGCTCAAGAGCAACATAATCTGTCTTTATAGCTCTCTGGTGCTGTGTAAACACTTGCTCAGCCATGTTTTCTCCATCACTTTTGAACTCAACTTATAGAGATTGTGGAGAACGTTTTCAACAGATTCTTCAAAAATAGCTGACTTAGCAAAGGGCAGAGAGCATGACTGTATAGAGTGGAGGGAATTACTTCAATATAGTTGCAGCACTTGAGATATCATGGTGTGCTTTAGGATGGAAATGCATTACAAATTCTCTGACTACAAGGTAACCTTTATATGGATTTGTCATCTGTAGAAATTTGCCCAGAATTAGCTCCTTTGTGTTTCTCAGCCATTACAGTCAGTGCTACCTGGAAAGGTATGATCACCAGTTGAAATGTAGTCTACAGTCAGGGCATTTATAGCAGCATTTTCCACTGTAAATTCTCTGGTGTTTAATAAAGTCCTTTTTTTTTTTTCTTTTTTTTTTTAAAATTGTGAATTTAATTCTAAACATATATACTATAATGTACTTTCTTTTTAAATTGCATTTATGATCAATAGGTGTTAATGAAACCTGATTTTAGATTAATTTCTGTTGCAACTTTCAAACTGGATTAAATAGCATTTATATTTTCATTTTAAGCATTAAAGCATATGTTACATATATAAAAAATAAAGTACGATTTGGTTTAAATTCAACAAGAAGAAATCTTATATCTGAAGAGGAAGAACCTCATACACCAATATACAGTGGTAGACACACAGCTGGAAAGCAGATTGGCAGAAGAAGAGCTGAGGGTCCTGGTGGACACCAAGCTGGTATGAGCCAGCAGTGGGCCCTTGTGACAAAGAAGGCCAATGGTATGGCAGGCTGCACTTAGACAAAGTAATGCCAGCAGGTGGAGGGAGGCAATCCTTCCCCTCTGCTCAGCACTGGTGAGGCCACAGCTGGAATAGCATGTCCAGACCTGGGCTCCTTGGTACAAGAGAGACTTGGGCATAGTGCAGTGAAGGGCCACAAAGATGCTTCAGTCTGGAATACCTGATGTTTGAGGAAAGGCTGAGAGATTTGGCACTGTTCAATCTGGGAATCTTACAAAAGTGGATAAATACCTGAAGGGAGGGTGCAAAGCAGATGGAGCCAGGCTCTCTTTTCAGTTGTGTCCAGTGACAGGATAAGAGGCAGTGGGCGCTGACTGAAACACTAGAGGTTCCCCACGAACCTCTTTATTTTATTTATTTTTTTTCCCTTCTGTTGTGTGGATGACCAAGCACCCAAGTTGCCCAGGGAGGTTGTGGGGTCTCCATCCTTGGAGATACTCAAAAAGCCTTCTGGACATGGTTCTGAGCAACTGGCTCTAGGTGGCCCTACCTGGGCAGGGAGGTTGGACCAGATGACCCTCACCAGTGCCTTCCAACTTCTGTGATTCTCTAAGAGGTTTAAAGTATGTAGGTCTATTACTTTTGTGGATTTTTTTGCTGATTTTATAGGAAATATTGTTGTAGCTATGCCTGGTGCTCACCAAGGTGACATAAAGCGACAAGTACTCTAAACTTGCTCAGTGTTCCTTGACAGGATCCCTTCTAGTTACTAGTAGTCAGCATGGTTAAAGGCTCTTCAGGATTGTTTTGTCCAGCTGGGAAAAGAGAAGACTGGTTTTGAGAATGTGGTAATCTCAGAAAGTGTGATGAGAAATCAGAAAGGCAATAAATTTTTTGTCATAACTTCCTAATATTTTTCTGTAGAACAAGGTTTTGTAAAAGAGTGACATATATCTCTGTAGATCTGATATAAGTTTGCAAAAATAAGACACAGAAAATCTAACTCCTTTTTACATCTGTTTAGGAGCCAGGTGAAACAGCACTTCATTTAGCAGTCCGGACTGCTGACCAAACCTCTCTCCATCTGGTTGACTTCCTTGTACAAAACTGGTATGGATGGCTCATTTTTCATTAAATTGGGCATGACGAAAGCAGCTGTTCAAGGCTTCCCTTGCAGTGCTTTGGACAGTGTTTGCTCACCCCTTATGATTGTTCTCCTTAGATACGTTTCAAAAGAGCATAATTTAATACCTTTGAGTTGGGCTTTGTGCTCCTAATGAGCAGGGAGAGGGGAAGAAGTGTAGATTAAAAACATGGAAAGCAGTTATGTAAAAACAGGATGAAAGAAAAAACTATGTTGAGCAAAAGAGAGCGTTGATTTGGAACACGTGGTGGTATAAAACAAGGCAAGCGAATAGCTCAGGCAGAGGAGGGATGACAAGTAAACACTCCAAATACAGGACACACGCATAGAAATTATAAGAATAGAACACTAGCATCTTTCCCAGAAAATTATGAATAAAGGCTAGATTGACTTTGAAAAATGTGTTGTAATAATTAATAAACTGGTAAAGCTACTGAGAGCAATTTCTTAACTAGTAATTTTCAACATCTTGTTTATTGGCTGAGCTATTCTTTGTTGTCAAGAGGTGTGTTCCTACAAATCAAAAACCTTAATGAAAACATTTTCTTCAAAAACATCAAAGGGTGCAGCGGCACAACATTGTTATGTATTTTACACTATAGGTAATGATTAACTGAGAGCAGTTCCACTCCACTTCTGTAGCGTGCTCTTCAGTGAAAGAAGCGGGAGTCGCTTGCTGTGGGATGTTGGGGTTTGCAGAACGTTGAGAGGGGGGTTTGAGGAAACAGATACAGAAGGCTCATCACAACTTGCTGGGGCTGGTGGAGGGAAGGGTGGGGGATGTTTTTGAAACTCATACCTGGCATTGAAATGCAGTCAGTGATTATTTCCCTTCCTGTCTCTAATAGTTAATGTAGTGTTTCATATGCAGAGGAAGGTTAGAGAGGAAGTTTGGTCTCTGGTAACAACACAGACTTGGGATCTGTGTTCCTGGCACCATCTCTTGGGCCACGTGAACCAGTTGTGTAACCTTCACCTAAACCATATTCTGTCACTGCTCCCTCATGTTTAATGGAGCGCTGACTAATGTAGGAATGTTATTAAAGGATCAAATAAAAAATACACCACTAATATTGGCATGCTGATTGAGATCATAATTTGAAAAAAATAATTTAGAAGCTCAAATTATTATTTTTGAGATTATTAAGGATTTATTATTTTGGATGATTATTTAAAATGATTTTGTTTACTTGTGAAGCTTCATAGTTCCTGCAGACAGCTATCCTCTTTTGCATGTTTCTGTCAGCTGTCTGTATTTTTGCCTCAATCTCAAATCCAAAAGGATCTTTACAGTCATACGGGCTCTGCACTTACTGTTCATCATGGGTACCACTGAGTGGAAGAAAAGCTGTCATTTTTTCTGAGCTTCTCTCTTCATTTTTATAAATGCATTATATTGATCCCTGTATGTCAGTAACTGTTGTTTGAGAAGCCTTGTATTAGAAATTGAAAGCTGAAGGAAGTACAGGAAGTACAGTTTTTAAAAGTCCTGTGAACCCCTTTGGATAGTCTGTCTTTCCCTAATTCCATGTGTATCCTTCTATACCTTCTTAGGACTCTTCTGTGCATCCTCACAACCATTTTCATAGGTTTTTTGGATGCAGGGGACTTATTAACCTATTCTACATGTATCAAAATGATTTTTCAGATTATTTTTTTTTTTTAATTTGGCTAATTTAGCATATTTGAAAAAGAAATTCCAGTACAGTGGCATGTGGAAAACAACTGGTGTGCCTTTACAAAGGATTAGGTTTGAGTCTTTGAGTTTTGCCTTTTTTTTTGTTTTGTTTTTGAATGAACATCAGTAGAGGCACAGTCCTTTTCAGCCACAGGTTGGGAATTCCTGGTTAGCTTGGAACTATTCTTAATAGTCTTTGAAAGTACCGTTTGATTTAAAAATATTTCTTTCTCCTTCAACTTCCTATTTGTCCACTAAAGTGTTTATGCGTTTATTATTTATAGGAATGCTAGATCTGAAAGGAATAGCACAGCATACTATACTGCTCTTGATTGTTTGTTCTTTTGTTTTTAGTGGAAACCTGGATAAGCAGACAGCATTGGGTAATACGGTTCTACACTACTGCAGTATGTATAACAAGCCTGAGTGTTTGAAATTGCTTTTAAGGGGGAAGCCAACTATAGATGTAGGTAAGTTCATTATTTACAACTAGGAAATATTTACTAAAACTTCTTACCATTATTTTAGCCGCTTCTATGTCTCACTATGTAAAGTAAACTTTTTGAAAGGAAAAATAAAACTATGTTAGAAAGATCATAGAATCATCTAGGTTGGAAGGGTCCTTTAAGATCATTGCATCCAGCCATCATCCTAGCACTGCCAGACCACCACTAACCCATGTCCCTCAGCACCATGCCTACCTGTCTTTAAATACCTCCAGGGATGGTGACTCATCCGCTTCCCTGGGCAACCTGTTCCAGTGTTTGATAAACCTTTCATTGAAGAAATTTTCCCTAATATCCAATCTAAACCTCCCCTGGTGCTACATGGGGCCATTTCCTCTTTCATATCACCTGTGACTTGGGAGAAGAGTCCAACCCCTGCACCTCTACACCCTCCTTTCAGGTAGTTGTAGAAAGAGATAAGGTCTCCCCTCAGCCTCCTTTTCTTCAGGCTGAACAACCCCAGGTCCCTCAGTCACTCTTCACAGGACTTGTGCTCCAGTCCCCTCACCAGCTTTGTTACCCTTCTCTGGACGCTCTCCAGCATCTCAGTGTCTGTCTTGTCGTGAGGGGCCCAAAACTGAACACAGTAGATGAGGTGAAGACTTTGCCACCAACTAGCCTAAAACAAGCATTCAGTTAAGAGAACTTAAATTCTCTTTAAAAGATAGTGATAAAAATTTTCTAATATGAACTGCTAATGGGAAACCCTAGTTTTTCTGCAGTTTGACACATTGAAAATGTCCTGAAATTTAGGTTTGTTGTTTATACTATAAAATTCATCTAATAGTTGTATGGTATGATGGATCAAATGGCTGCTCACTTCAGTTCCACTCTAGATGTATGTGGGCTTTGTGTACACAACAATTAATTCTTCTTTTAATATTAATGTCAGTTGGCACTGTGGCTCCATCCAGCATGTCGTGTCCACCACTGCAGCTGATTAGGGAAGGGACTGGCTTTCTCAACTGCCATCCTTCTTCCTTTTGCCTTCTACGTGTGTGAGATAGGGATAATGCTTTCTGTACATACATCAGTCCAGTTTTCATCATGGCTTACAAAGAGTTTAATTAAAACCAAAATTGCTGTAAACTCTTTGCTCACACTCAGGATAATCTCTCATTTACTGGACGCTCTCCCTTCTGCCATATTTTGAGAGTCAGGTAGGTGTTCCATGAATCCAGCTGGTCAGAGTCTGGAGCTAAGTGTGTCAGTGTGTCTATAAAACATTTGTGTTCTGACAGCTCTTGGTGTAGGAGGGAAACTATCTCAACAGTTGGTGCAAACTGAATATGAACTTTCATTTCTCCCACTTTCATCATGGCCACTGTTTTCTTCCACTGCCCAGCAAAAAACCTGTTGCATAAATTTAAGTTCATTGGTTTCCTTGGACTTTTCATACATCCTTAGAATATATTCTAATGTTATCGTAAGTCAAAGAATTTGATGTCACCTTTTTTTTTCCCTTTGCAGTTCTGTCCCTAATTAAGAAAGTGGGAAAGCTGTTTGAACAAGCTTAAGCATCTTTTTTGCTCATTGAACTCTCTCCTGGGTACATCCCAGTGTATCTTCCTTAGGCCTTGAAACATCAGGTTTATACTTAAACGTCAAAAGCTTGGAGTTAGTGTAGTCTCCTAAGCCATGTGTTAACTTCAGTTGAGAAATACTGTATTTTCATTCCTTCTCATATTAAAACTCCTGAAGCATCTCAGATCTTTCCATAAGGAGCCCTCCTTCTAGAGAACATAATTCTTTCAAACTCATAGGGCTTTCTAGATGGGTACTTTGTATTTTCTAGAATTCATGGCTGGCAATCTGTATGTAATATCACATATAGAGATACTTGCTTATGAGAGCTCAGTTTGCCTGTTTCCAGTTCCCAATCACAGAAGTGCTTTACAGTCTGGATAGGATGTAGAGCACACTCTCTTCCAGCTCCATGGCATTTACAGCTATATTGAGCTGTAAGAATAAAATTTACCTAAGGTTTGGTCACATAAGTTTGGAGTGTGGGTGGTGGTGTTTTTTCTTGAGACTTGCTAAGGAGATTCTAGGAAGGATCCCATTTGATATCATACCAGAGGATCTTCCAGAGTGCTCAGATACCACCTTCTTTCTGATCAGGCATTATTTTAAAATGTAAATAATTTCGTAGCGTTTATAAAGATGAAATTATTTTAAAATTATTCTTGTTCAAATGTCATCTTAGAATAGGACTTCTGTCTGCGAATTCTGGCTTTGAACCACTATGTATTAAAGTAAAACAAGCTTGGATCAACATTTGCTTTTTTAAAAAATTATCTTAGAATAGTTTTCTTTTTTTTAGGCTATCATACCCTGTCCGCTTGCTTTTCCTGCTTGTTCATGTAAGAGTTCTACTGGCAAAGGAGTTGAGGGGGGATGGAAATGACTACATTTCTTCATATTCTCTGCTAGGCTGGTTAGGGGGTATTTGGGAACTGTCCCAGCAAATGCTGCTGTTCAGAAGGAACCCGATGATACATGAAATGCATGAGCTCTTAAAGTGGAATCTAAGAGCTGCAGCTCCTATAGAGTAAATAGATGTGTTTGATCTATCTAATGTTTTGGTTTTGATCGCTTTTAGAAGTTAAAAATAATGAAACTCAATGAATTGATTCTTCAGACAATGCAAAGAATTGCTCTGTTTTTTGTTTTTTTTTTTAATTTATTGCTAATTTTGTAGTAAACCAAGCTGGCGAGACGGCTCTAGACACAGCAAAAAGAGTGAAAGCTGTCCAATGCGAGGAACTGGTAAGAACTGGGGGGTGAAAAGGCTGGAGGAGGGAGGAAGTTTAGTTCCTTTAAAATGTGGTCTGCTTTGCATATTGTTTCCGCTGTATCTCAGACTTGATATTGTTGCTGGCCACTGTACCTTGGTCTGAAGGTCTTGCCATAGATGAATATTTTCTAACTGCAAAACACAACAGTCATTTGCTTTGTAACAGTTAAAGCTTTTACTTCTGTTGGAAATACGTAGTTATTTTAACCAGCGTATTTGAAGGCCTTACGTACTTGAGGGTTGGGTATTTGAATGCCAGTTAATACATCATTCTAGGAAATTTGGGCTTCATCCCCTCAAAAGTTCTTCTTAGAGATGTTTCTATCCAAAGTATAAAACAACACCTGAAATATTAAATAAGTTAAGGCCTTTTACGTTTGGATCTTTGTTTTTCTATTTCTGCTTTGGCTATTTCCAGTTTAGTTTGGAGATGGTGAAAGTCTTCTCACAAGAATTTAAACAACTTGAAATAAAAGCACCTCGGAGAAGAAGCGAAAGTGTGATGGCTGGAGGTTAGGCTATCAAAAAATGTAAACCACCAGCTTCTGTGGGACTTTTTGCTCTGGCCACACTCAGTAGCGAAACACTTTATAGAATTTTGAGAACGTATGAGTGATGTTAACAGACACCACTCAAAAAAACTACTGGATTTCAAGAAATAAAGGTGTTAAAGGATTTTCCCAAGTACCCGTTAGAAACAGTTAGCCAGGAATATGGTTTCTACGTGAGACCAGTAACCTTGTTTGTTCTTAGCCCTCTCAGGTGCTTCTCACCAGCATGCGTTTAGGGGCAAGTGTATTCAAGTACTATCAAGGGATGAAAAAGTCTAAGTAGTGTGAGAGTTCCACATCCAAGACAAAACCAGAAGAATTTACGAAACACTTGCTGCTTAATTCTGTTTATCACACTGGTTTGATTCATTTTGATGATCCTGGGAGGTTATCTACTTTTTCTCTGCAGATGGTATTTTTAAGTCCTTTTGTTTGCTAACTGAAAGTTCTTGTCACGTGTTCGTTAATTATCACATAATCAAGAGAGCTTGACCTTCACAAGTCAGAATAATTTTCCATGTTTCTGGGGATACAAGTCAATATTTTGCTTTGGTTGATAAGGAGGTGCTTGTTATTGGCTTCTCAATTGCTCCCATGTCTGCTCTGTGGGTGCAGTTCCCAGTGTTTTTCAATANCTGTGGGTGCAGTTCCCAGTGTTTTTCAATATTCTGTGAGCAGAAAAGCAGGTTGGCTGTACAACCTACAATTGGTAGCGATCACTTTTCTCTTTGCAGTATAAATTTAATGAAGTAACATCTACCATTAATGCAGGCCAACTGGTAGTCTTGTAGAACAAACAAAACCAAGTGAATGTTATCAGTGATCTTATCTAGGTTCATTTCAGTTGTAATTGAAATTCCTTTAGGATCTCACTGGTTATTTCAGTTAACTATGATAGAGCCTTTATGCCTTTTCCATTTCTTCTCATTTTTGAAGAGGAAAATTATTTCTGCATTTTTCTCAAAAGCGGTAAAGAAACAAAGTTAAGAGTAAAAAAGCAATATGAGTGAGCATATTCTTTGCCATGGGTAATAAAAAAGTAGAAAATCACTATCTAGATGCTTGTGATATGGGAGAGATGTACTGGGCTAATTTCTGTTGAGTAGCTGGAGTCTTAACTGGGTAATTAAGTTCAATTTCAACTCAAGTGGGTTCATTAATTCTTATACAACAGACCGAGAATACTTTATTTCTTCCCAAGTTTATTTTGAGAAGATGGTTAAATGCTCTCCTGAATCAAGTAGTACCATGTAGACTACATTTCAAAGGATGTGAAGGAATACCTAATGATGGGAATTCTTAAGTACTGAAAAGGAGAATTTATTTCCTCAGAATAACCATGTGAATTGAAATTTTCTTGCTGATCATCATAGTAGTAGATTTTTAAAGAATGTGAATATGTTATTTGAGCTGGAAAAGTAAAGGAATGGTGTTGCTTAAGACACAGTGGCCTTACCCAGTGAGAAGAAAGGGAAATATTTAAATTAAGGATAAATACCTTTTCTTTTGATTCCAACACAAGGATTGTGATTTTGGAGAGGCAATAGTTGTATGTACCACAGCTTCTAAATACGTTTTGCTTTAGCTTTCTGGAAAGGAGAGGCCTCCAGATGCATTCAGTGTTTGTGCAGAAACCTTCTCTTCAAGTCAAATGCTTCCCAAACATGGCAACTTCTGCCCATTTTGAGAAAATCTTCCTTTTTGCTGCTTTCTGTACCTCAAATAAGTGAAGGATGCCTGCGTGATTGCCCTCATCCATGGAAAAGTTTTAAACCTCCAAACGTTTCAGTTTACTGCTTGCTTTTACAAAACTAACTTTGTTGCCATCAAACAAAGAGTTTAATATTTTAATAAGAATTATTATTTCTTTCAGCTTTCTCAAGCCAAGGCAGGAAAGCTAAACCCACACGTCCATGTAGAGTACGAATGGAATCTTCGGCAGGAAGAAATTGATGAAAGCGATGACGACTTAGATGACAAGGCAAGCAGGAATTACTGATACGGCTTTTCACTAAAACTGTCAACATTTCTGTTGTGTGGAAATGAATGGAAATTGGAGACACACTTTATCCTTTTATTTTCTCCTTGCAGTTATTGGGGGGGGAGGAAAAGGTAGTTTTGAGGCCTGTATTAAAGACCGCCAAAGTGCTTTCTGAATGCTCTTTGCCATCCTAGTTATTACAGACTTGAGTTTCAGAAGCTTTTCTTGGACACAACATACAATATAATATAAATCAGTGAATGTAGATTGCTGTGTTGTCATTTTATCCCTATCTGAATTGTAGGTTGTTCATTTTTAGCTGGAGGAAATCCAAAGCTTACCTACTTATTTTTTCCATAAATTAATTAAAAACCTAGCTGTTGAATAAATAACTTTATTTTTCAAAAACTGTGCTGTGCACTTTGTTCCTGATTAAAACGAAGAAGTAACGGAGAGGAAAAACTTGAGGGCATAGGATAATTGCCATCCTGGAACATGTGAAAACTTAACCCCGGTGTCCTACTTTAGCAAGTCAGTTAATTACTCCGTGCTCTGTTTCGGTAATAAATGCGAATACACCTCTCCTATTTTATATGGGTACTGTAGAAAGAAATGTGGTCAACTTCTCATTTTCTGTGACACTCGGGACTGAGAAATTCCGAAATGGAAATAATTTACATGTCCTGAAGGACAGTAGAGAACAAAATTATTATCTGTGGAAGGAGCCTCGGGAGAATGACTAATGCTGCATGGGAGATAATGGCCTGCCTGAATCAGAGCTGCAGTGAAACAGATCGTGCCCCATATGCAGCTATTAATATACAGCACTCAAAAATTGCTGGGTAAAATTTCTTCAAAGAGCAATTATATATGTTTAAAAGAAGAAAGGTACCACTGAATATATTGCTGGTTCAGTCAACAATTACGTCTGATGTGTCAGAAATGGTTATTTCGTTTTTCATATGCATCAATGGGGTAGTATACTTGATTTTTGAGGATAACCGGTCTAAGTAAAGAGCTATTTGAACTGAAAATTACTCTTACATTTTCAAAACTTTACTAGGTTTATATTAATACATTATTTCGTATATTATTAGTGTCTGCTGCTTTCAGAATAAATCTAACTCTGTTTACAAGAAGATTTGTTCAGGCTGTAATCTTTATTTTTCAGTTAGCAGAGAGGATCTTTCACATTGGATTGTTGAGAGAGGAAGGAATGTGGGCTTATTTGTCCAATAAAGAAAGAAATTATGCTCATGTTCACTAGAATATGTTGTTTTACATTCTTTCTCAAAGTTCTGAACTACATGTAGCATTTAGGCAGCTGTGTAATATATTTGGTTTTCTGTTCCCAGCCTAGTCCTATAAAAAAAGAAAGATCTCCAAGACCCCAAAGCTTCTGTCACTCTTCGAGCATTTCTCCCCAAGACAAATTGACTCATCCTTCATTTAGCACTCCTAGAGACAAACAGAGACTCTCCTACGGAGCGTTTACCAATCAGATCTTTGCTTCTACAAGCACAGATTCACCCACCTCTCCAACTGCAGACGCTCCTCCTCTTCCTCCTAGAAATGCTGGCAAAGGTAAGTCTGTTTTCAGATTACACTCGCAAGCAGTCATTTTTCCACAGATACTCTGCCTTTGAGCAGGTGCATTACAATGTTTCAGGTTGCAGAGTGTTTTTCTGACTCCATGGATGCAATAGTATGGTATAATGCATGTTCAAAACTTTCAAAAGGGG
>VZTM01032588.1:10150-24103 GCA_013400555.1 Jacana jacana
TAATGTTCCAGTCAAGCTATTAAATTTGTTATCTCAGGGGGAGCAACAGCAAGCTTCTTAAATAGCAAAAGGGAAAATGTGTTGCTATCTGCAGAATTTTTGTAATGCATCTCATACAAAAAAAAAGGAACTTCATGCATTGCTACTGGTTTATTATATGAATTATATGAATTTTCTATATAGAAGATTAGGGCGTTGTTTGATATCCTAGGTAAAGACATGAGCAGGGAAGTAGATTGAGAAACATTATGCATTTAACACTGGGTGGCTTTTATCTTTCTTAAATTTCACAACTTTTTGTACAGTTAGGTGAAGAAAGCAGTAAGGTGCTGGGGATGATGGACTAATGGGTTGGGGTAGGCAAAAAGATAGAAGGATGAAGGGGAGACAGAAGCAATGCAAAGTCTTTAGCAAGCTTGCTGGTACATCTGATGAACCAGGAGAGAAAACTCATGGTGGAAAAGAAAAGTGATTGACCAAGGCTGAGGTGTTGGTGTGAAAAGATGGAAAGATCTTTCTTTATGTGATTGTGTGTCACAGAGCCAGCCTCAGGCTTTACAATCCAACAGTTTACATAAGTCATGTGCACTGTTTTGTTTAGGTTTTTCACTTCGCCTCTATAGGCTAGACTGGGTGGACTTACTCTACTTCCTTAGCTCGTATGTCTTTTGATAGATGTGAGTAATATCTTTTATTGTCCCTGAGCAGGTGAGAGAGTGCAAAGATGGGGGGAAATACAGGAACATAAATGAAATAGGACTTTTATGGAAGCATCAATTCAAGCCATTTAGAAAGATTTGTGTTATTGTGTTTAATTTCCTCCAGTTGTTCTTGCAAGGGAGAAATTTGGATTAATCTGGGAAGGTCAAAGGAAAAATAGGGTTTCCTGATATTAAAATAGGAAAAAAAGGACCTTTCTTGTGCTAACCTGACAACTTTGCAATTATCAGAGTAGTCACTAAACAGCGCTGTGCTTGCAGAGCTCTCAGAGGAAGGTGGGCAACGTTTTTTGGAAGAGGCCCCACTCTGGCAGCTATCAAAATTCTAGGAATTTACCTGCCATTCAGAGCCCCTGAAAAGCTGATGGGGAAGAGGGCCTCTATGTTAGCATTGGATTAAGGTTGTTTGCATTTAGTCTGAGTTTTATGTGGCTAAATGTTGACACTGACTGAAAAGAAGAACAAAGGAAATAAGAAAAGACTATCACCAGAAATAGCTTTAATTAGCAACCTGTTTGGCAACATTCGTAAAGGTTGAAGTATCTTATCACCCTTAATCAACTGCTTTGCAAGAGGTTTATATTATGTGGAAAAGTAGGTCATATTAGAAGACTGAGAAACAGTTGCTTGGGATTTAGCATGATGAATGTGGTGGGAAACGTAATGGCTAACGGCTGAAGTCAGAAAAAACAACACGATGTTTAACATGGTTCTGTAGCTTGACTGAGAAACTAGAGACCAGTTACCTGTGCCAATTGCTTATTCAAGTACCAAAGACTGAATACATGGCCTTTTCCTAGTTTGTGGTGCTTAAAGTCTGTGTTTAGGATTTGTGGATGTTTCTCCGGTCACTGGCAAGACCCAAAGATACTGATAGGATAGTGCAGCTGATATCTGTGTGAATGGTTTTCTGCTCCACCTTCACTGAGACAAACTGAAATGTCAGAACACATAGACTCAGCAGAGTCGGTAAACAACCTAACTACCTTGAATGTCTTCTCTAGGACCTTTCTGTCACTCTCTAACCTTCCATCCAGCAAACCCTTAAAAGAAAATTAAAATAAAGACCATACCATAATACAGAGTTGGGCTGCTCTGAAAACAGGTCCTTGTAAAGTCCTCAGTGTTTTGTGCCTTTCCTGTATAAAAGAGTTACTGCTGATGGTATAGATAATTTTTATTAATATTTTCCCCAGTGCAGGGAAAGGGATGGAATAGATATATGGATGTTACTGCTGTGTTGCACATGCATTCCCCCATGTTCCTCTGCTTTAAAGAAATAAAGTTGAAGGACCAAAGTTTTTTTCCACCTATAGTAGCCACATTAACCAAAAATTAATTTTCTGTCATGACATATTTCAGTAAAGGTGATTACTTAGGGAAAAGTGCGCTGATTAAAATAGAAACTTACTTCCTTCTCCTCCATTGATTGGTCCCTAACTTCCACAATGGAAATAAAAAATACAAGTCATTGTAAAATACCAAAATACAAAGGAGTTTTCCCATGGTAGTTTAGTGCATTTTTTTATATTTCCATTCCTTTGTTTGTGCTTTCACTTCAAAGAGTTCTGTATTGAAAATAAGTACACCCTAAGCTTTACGAATTTACTTTCTAATGCCTTGTTTTTTATTGGCCACATACTGGTTTTTGCAGCTGTTTCTAGTTGGGACTGGGACCATCTTTCTAAGTTTGTTTTAGAAGCAAATAGCATTTAATTTTCTTGCTATTTGGTGAAAATCACACCATATATGTGTGAAAAATCTGTCGTATTATTGTGCAAATAAACAATAAGTAATTGTAGTCTGACTGAAGACAGACAAAACTGGGGGAAGGCGGGGAAGGAAAGAGTTAAATAAGACAAAAATATATGTTTCAATACATGCAATTGAAACCTCTCTAATCTCAGGACTTCAGGGCTGTTAGATTGGAGGAGCGCAGGGAGAGAGGGGGCAAAGAGCCTTAGTAGGACTTAGCAGGCTTTCTGGAAAGCAAGATGGAGAGCTGCCATTACATGTCTCTCTGCAAGCCTGACTGTAGTTGCCACACCGTGCTAGAGTCAGATTTGTGTTCCAGTGTAGTCTGTTCCAAATAGCTTGTTTCAACACGTTTGATTTGCTTGTTTTAATTTGCTTTGTTGTATGAAGGTGAACTTAAATGGTCTTTTTCTAAATGTTATTCCCAGGTCCAGAATCGATTAACTCATCACAATGGGCTAAAATGAGAGGCTTTCTACCACATGCATCCAGCTATGGTGGGCATAGATATTTGGGATCATCTAACTCCCATCTGTGCAATGCAACACTTGCTCATTAGCACACCAGAGGATGTTTTATTCCTTCTGAATTATAAGTGCTGTGTAATCCACAGCCTAACTCTGAGAGGGAAGAGAAAAATACCATACAAATAGCTCAAGCCAACTGTAGACATTTTGTTCCCCTCTTGAATCAGTCTCTATGCCAGTGCTCAGTGACTCTTCTAGTCCATCACCTCTTTTCCTCCAAGGATCTTCATTACCCTGAGTAAAAAGCTATTTTTGCCAGAAACTTAATTAATATCCCCAGGCATCATTATCAGCTCTTTGCAGCCTTGCAAACTTGGTCTTTGTGGGGGATTCTCTGTTACCAAATCATACTGATGAAAGCAGTCCCCCGCGGAACCATTTGCGTGCTGTGTGTGGCAACAATTGCAGTGCAATGGCTTCAGCGGGTGTCACAGTGGCAGGCTGGTTAGGGAAGAGGTAGAGAGGGGTTAGGAAAGTGGAGAGAAATGAAAAGATAGAAAGTGAAAAAATAAACCCAAACCAAAATGCAAAGCCTGCTGTGTTGTGCAGAAACCACATCAAGCTAATGTGGAATGAGCTGAGGGTGGTAAGAAGCCTTGGGCTTAACACTACTCTTTCATTCTTAAATTGCGGTTTTCCAGCAGGTGCCTCCCTGTTGTCTGCAACAGCAGATGATTGGTGATACTCAGCTAAGTGTAGCATTCGGTTTTCCACAGAGATGCTATGCCTTTCTTTGTAGTTGTTAATCTCTACAGTTGGTCATCAAGGGAAAACTAGTGACACTTTCTGTTACCTGCTTGTGTTCTCATCATAGGAGACAATTATGACAACACCACAGCTTTGTCTTTAGTTGCTGCCCATTAATTTGCTTTCTATTGCTTTTCTGGTCATATTCTGGGTAGCAATAACTGTACGATAGTCTCCCTTTTTCTTACCACTAGTCTTCGCTGAACCACATTTAATTAAGAGAATGTATATTGACATGCATAACATAATCAGGTCAGGGACTTGAGCTGAAATTGATTGAGTGTAGCTCTTCTACACTTATTTCAATTTATGAATGTTCAGATGCAGATGGNATATTGTTACCTTTCTTCCAAGTGGAAAATTCTCTACATAAAACTGTGGATTGTAAAAAAGTGCTCTACATTTGGCTTTAGTCCAACTGATTCTTAGAAATCTATGACTGAAATTTTTCATGCAAAACAATGAGAATTAGCAGGCTAACAATTAGCCTGCTGCCATCAGACTGCAGCATGAAAACTGGAAGACCACATCAGTGAATGCAGACTTAATCATGGTCTAGGTCTCGAACGTGGAAGCTTCAGGCTGAACTGAACCTGACCTTTGATAATGATTAAAAAGAAGGAGGTAGTATCAANTTTGTGTTGTTAGCACAATCCTTATAATGTAAGCATTAATTGAACATGCTCTGTGTCGGTGTGGAGCAATCAAGCATGTCCAGTTTTCATAAGTGGAGGTCGGAGGTCAATTTTGAGCAGGTTCCAAGCAATCTAGTTGTACAAATATATTTACATTTGATCAGTTACAGTATGAAAGATTATGTTCCTGGAAAGCCAGAATTTAAAAAAAAAAAAATTAAAAAAGGTAGCAAGTATTTTGGAATAGCAACTCTTGTGTAAAAGTAAGTGATATTTTATTTGTATGAGATACAGAGATGTAGGTGTGAAATGCTTTCCTGCTGCAGATCTCTGCAATCATTTCCTTTGGTTAGGTCCTCATGCACATCATTGTAAACCTAGGGTTTCAATTTCATCATTCATTCATTAATTACTTTCCTTAAAATCTTAAGACACCAAATTGTTTTAACCTGAAAGCCTCATGGCAATAATGAGTTCACTGCTGTTTTGATGTGTGATCAGCATTCTATACCTGCTGAGTAGTAGTCTCTATATCTTAAACCACGGCCATATGGGGTGTTCTAAAATTTGTGTTTTCTTAGTGAAAGAGTTTTATCCTTCTAATGATCTTTATTACTTTCCAGCTTATCAACAAATGGATTTTTCTTGCACACTACATCATGGGCATATGACACATTTTCTATCATTCTTCCTTTCATTGTGTTCACTTTATGATTTGCAAGTGTTTAACACTCAAATAGAAAGATACAAATAACTTTGTATTTTGTCCACAATAGTAGTGTGATTTATTTATTTATTCATTCGCTTACAGCGGGGACAGACCATTAAGGTACACATCTCATTTCCAATTTAGATACCTCATAAATTCTGCCTGGTTGATAAATTAATGGAAAGGTCTAGGGATTTCAGTCTGGGAACTTCTGTCACGTGAAGCATTCTTTTTTTCTCTTAGGATTTTATTGACCTAGTAAGGAAAATACAACCTCTTGTTTCTGGAAATCTACTGTAGGAACTAAGGGCCATAACTTAAAAGATATTTTGAATGGTGCAGCAGTGTACTGTGCTATATATTACATGGAGCAATAATTGATTTCTTAGTTCAGCTGCCAAACAATAAAACCCCATCAAACAAAATTGGTTATGATTAAATCAAATGGAAAAATTTTCAGCTTTTTCTCAAAAGGACAAAATGTTACAAACTTTCATTCTGTGTTGAACAAAGTCCACAATTTCCCCTGAAATGAAGTCTCTATTATATTTTTGTATTCATGTAAGAAAGGCAGTAAAGGACTTGAGTCAGGTAGCCCTTTTACACCAAGAAATTGCTCACAATTGGTGCAAGGCTCCTTGATTCACTTTCCCCTTTTTCCTGCGGGCTTTGAGGCTGTTTCCCAAGAGAGATCATGGGGCATCCAGGGGAAATAGCCCCTCCCTCGTTTTGCCTTGCTAACACTCATATTTCTCCTCTATTTGAAAAAGATAAACACTCTAAAACTCACTGTTTTAGCATACTAATCAAGCTAAGAGAGAGGATCATTCTTTCTGACATTTGACACATGCATGTCATACAAACAATACCAGAGCTTATCAGAGAAGGTACCCTCTTGGAAGGTGGAAAAGGAAGGCTCAAGCAGCTTCAATAGGCTGTGAAAGTTGAATCGAGGTTTTGATTTGACTCTTTAAAAACCAACAGCAAATGTTTTGCCCAGCTTCTCATTTTTATGCCTTTAAATGTAAAAAGAAGCAAGAAGATTGTTATTTTTTTAAAGGTCCTGACAGCCTAATTCCTATTAACCCAGAAAACATTTGGGAATTAAGTTATTCTTAAAGTTCTCACAAATGCTTTTGCCATCTGCATAAATATTATGTACACATACACCTTAAATATCACCCTAAAGATTTTGTTTGTAAAAGAACTTTTGTGAGGGAGTAGAATGGAACCAGGATGTGAAATAATAACAGTTTCTCCATCCTAGATATACATTAAAACAGAGACATGGTGAGGTTTAAAAAGATTCCAAATCAAATTCACATCTGGTGTACTTTTCAGTCTTGATCATGAATGTCAATATCCCTTGATGACATACCACACTCCTACCAGTGTTCCGTTCTTTAACCGAGTCTTAAGTGGATACATGATATGACAGGTAGAAGTAAAGAGTACCCAATCCTCCTTTTTCATGGCCTGCATGAGATCAGAGCAATCTCCATATGGTGGTAGAAATGGAAGCTAGAAAGGCTCAAGCAAGTGGAGCAAAAAACAGTGAGGCAACCAAGCTCCTTCCATTTCCAGGTACCACTCAGTGCAGTTGCCTGGCTGAGGTGAAAAGATCTTGTTTAGCCCTGGGAATATGATTCATGTCCTCTACACAGTGGGAAGTCTCAACCCTTCCAATACAAAGTACCTTGTACACAGATTATATGTAAACTTTTATACCAAAGGTGTTCTGCAAAGTTCTAGGGAGCATGCCTGATTCTTCTTGTACACACAGTTCCTCAGGCTAGCATCCATTTCTGGTTAGATATTTGAACGAGAAGCAAAAATTTATGCTATAGTTTAAAAATACATTTGAACAGAAGTGTCATGGTACTGTACTTCTGTTGTCTAATTGTTTGTGATTGCCTGCAGCAGAGATTGACATGTTGTTTCCAGAAAGGTGGTCCTCAGTACATCTGGTTGATACTTTTGTCTGATGCTCATTGGCTAGTGATTACTTACCTTGCAGACCTTGTATTTGAAGCTGCTTTCAAACAGAGCCAGACTGACTGCTCAGACTTTCTGGAAAAATTATGTCTGTAAAAGGTATGGTTCCTACAAGACATACTGCAGTATTGTATACTAACACAGCTAGGTCTATCCCCATTCAAAGGAGGTCAAGTAGACCTCTGAACACACTACTGAAAAAATACTCTTCAGGAAAACATTATTTTCCTTGTTATTATTCATTTGCAGTTAAGCACATTGTGATTATCTCTAGAGTAGTGGTGAACACACCAGACTGATTATATCCTTACGAATAATCTACTTAATACATTTTCCAAAGTGTTTATATTCTAATATGAAAACCTTACCCTGAATCCTTGAATGGAATAGTAGGAAGCAATGTAGTACCATGAAATTCCCTAAGCACTTGGTCTCACCATGCTCAGCGTGGTTGTATCAGCTGGGCAACCAGTTCAAATCCTGTGTTTCTGCATTCTGAAGGCTGCCACAGCTTCTCTGAGGAAGAATTACAGTTCTTCTTTAGCTTTAAATAAGTTTATCTAGAGCTGCTAGATTGAAAATGACCAACATCTGCAGGACTCCATAAGACTCCTCCTTCCATTCATATTGAGGTGGATAGCATGGGGGGCCTTGGCTTGTAGAATCTCTTCTGAGGGTGTTCAGGTATTTGGGCACATCTTTACCCAAACACATGAAGTAGGGGTTGGAGAGACATATTCAGGGCACTGTGCTGAGCTAAAGTTATCCTAAAATGCAAGAATTTTTTTTTAAAACTTGTGGAAAGGCATATATTCAAATGCAGTACTTTGTGGAAAGATACTTGCTTCCTTTCTCCAAAGACTCGTCTATATTCACTCGCACAATGAATAACAGGAAAATTCTGACAGTTAATATTAAAAGATAAACATATGTTTGTGCAACTCAGAACTTAAAGAATCTTCTTAGTAAATAACAATAACAACGGCATTAAACAGCTCTGTGATCCCTATTTTTTCAGAGCTTGTTTTGTGAGCAGGCAAGACCAACTAAATGGTAAGAACGCATTCAAAATCTGTTCTTCAGACAGGAGATTTATACCTAATTTTTTAATGTAAAGATATTTTACCCTTGTAAAAAGAATCTAAGTTCTTTCTAACTATTTGTAAGGAAAATGCTGTGCTGGCATAACAGGTCTCTCCACTGCTTTTGCTAGTTTCTCAAGCTGTCTTTTACCTCCTGGAATAGGAGTGGTTTTCAGTGTTTTGCTGGACTGAAATTCTCTCAAAGCTGGTTTAAATAATTTTATAATTATAATATTTGAAGTAGTGCAGAAGGCAGATGGGTCAGTGCTGTTTATCTTAGAATCCATAGTCCAAACAGGAAGCTCTACTTAAGAAAAGGAATATGTGCCACAGACAACCAGCCTGCTTCTCTTGGGAGGAGCCGTAACTCCACAGGCAGAGTGACCTGCACTGAACTGATGCCAGGCAAAACATTTCACTTTCACTGGAAAACCAGAAATGTTTCCATTTCAGAACGATCACAAATTTTGTTTCAATTTTCCTTTGTGAAAACTGAAGTACAATGTTTTGTTCTGTTTGGCTTATCCTACATCCTTGGGACTGGAATTTTCAGAGCTATGATTTCCATTTGTGTGTGTGTTTGGGGTGGAAAATCTTGACAGCCAAATTGCCAGCCAGTCCACTCACAGTGGTTTTTTGTAAGGAAGATGTTAAATAAATGTAATATGTTTTCTTAAAGAAGTTTGTGATGGGGATGGTGGTAAGTCACTCAGAAGTAGGGAGGATGAAGGCTGCAGCAGGAGGGAGATGTGTGTGCATGGACTATTCTATGGGAGGATGGGAAAAGTGAAAAACACCACCAGACTGCTTAGAAACAGAGATTTGCAAAAGTTCAGTGAGGCCCTGTGACTTTCAGGAAAAACCAGGCAGGAAAGAGAAACAAAATGTGGTAATCTGAAAGAAATTGGAAAGTCCTGCCAGATGACTGGGTGGGTTTTTGTTTTGCTTGTTAAAAAGCAGTGGTAAGCAGAACTAGCAAAAGAACACTGGGGTCTCACAAACTAGATTTTCTAGCCATATGCATGAAAGTCCGCTGCTACTTTGGTATCTGGCAGTTTATAAAACATGGGAGATTTACACCAGGGGTTGAAAGAAGCATGTCTTTTTAAAGAAAATCCTGAACTGGAATCCCTAAACCCTGAAGTGTGCTTTCTGTAAGGATATGTATGAAGCAATACTGAAAAGTCTGACTTTCAGAATATCCCAGGAGTCCATAGCAGGCAGGAACAGACAAGAGATTTTTTAGGTTTGGACTATGCTGATTTGGAGAAGGGTCTGCTGGCACCTGAGCCCTGTACGGCAGGGGAGGAGGGCTACATAATGAGAATAGAACTTTAGGCATGGTTTTCCTCCAGATGGATCCTCATTTTAAATTGTTAGTGGAACTGAAAACTCTCTGCTTGCTGCTTGGTATCAGTCTCCTTCACAAGAGAGTGCTAGAAACACTTCAAAGACATTTTGGCACATGCACACACATATAATTTCCCTCTGTATATCATAGAATCATATAGGTTGGAAGAGACCCTTGGGATCATCAAGTCCAACCATCAGCCCTACTCTACAAATTCTCCCCTACACCATATCCCTCAACACCATATCTAATCTACTCTTAAACACAGTCAGGGAGGGTGACTCCACCACCTCCCTGGGCAGCCCATTGCACTGACTGACCACTCTTTCTGTGAAAAACCTTTTCCTAATGTCAAGCCTAACCCTACCCTGCTGCAGCTTGCAGCCATTCCCTCTTGTTCTATCGCTAATTGCCCGTGAGAAGAGACCAGCACCAACCTCTCTACAATGCCTTTCAAGCAGTTGTAGAGAGTGATGAGGTCTCCCCTCAGCCTCCTCTTCCTCAAACTAAATAATCCCAACTCCCTCAGTTCATCCTCATACAACTTATTCTCCAGGCCTCTCACCAGTTTCGTAGCCCTCCTCTGCACTCGCTCCAGCACCTCGATATCTCTCTTGTGCTGAGGTGCCCAGAACTGGACACAATACTCAAGGTGCGGCCTCACCAGTGCTGAGTACAGGGGGACAATCACCTCCCTACTTCTGCTGGTCACACTATTTTTCATGCAAGCCAGGATGTCATTGGCCTTCTTGGCCACCTGGGCACACTGCTGTCTCATGTTCAGCCGCTTGTCGACCAGCACCCCCAGGTCCTTTTCTGCCAGGCAGCTCTCCAGCCACACTGCCCCAAGCCTGTAGCGATGCATGGGGTTGTTGTGGCCCAAGTGCAGGACCTGGCACTTGGCCTCGTTGAAGGCCATGCCATTAACATTGGCCCATCTATCCAGTCTATCCAAGTCCCATTGTAGAGCATCCCCGCCCTCAACCAGATCAATACTCGCACCCAACTTAGTGTCATCTGCAAACTTACTGATAGTGTTATTATAATCATAGCGCATTTTGTTTTGATGCAAATATTGAAAAGTTCAAGCAATGCTACTTTCCTTTTTCATTTTGCACTCTCAGTCCAAATAACTTTACAACACTATATATGACATATTTTGAGGGTGTAAATTAAACCGCCACACCAAACGTGCTTCATACACTAAATGTATATCATGTACCTGCACCTCAAACCAAGACTCGACATTGCTTCTGTTACAATCAGTTAAGAAATTCATGTCAACAAGAATGAACTGGGGGATTGCAGCTGTGCAGGCAAACCACATGGACAGTCAACCCATAGAGTTTTCTTGAGGAAGGGATGGACAATGCTGACAAATTTCCACAGTCTGCCTGCCTTTAATGAATATGATGGAATAGCTGATGTCTGTGAGTGCTGGAAAGGATCTTGACTCTTGAATAGCATATTGTAAAAAGCTGGCAATTTACTGAACAGAAGAGAAAGTGCTTGTTTCAAGAAGATGAATTGTGACAGTTTTATCAAATTTTAAATTCATGTTTGAAGGAGGTCTCAGTCCTTCCAATCTGAAGCTTAGACAAAACCTGCTCATATTTCTTAGCATATCTAAGCTAATGTATCTGAACTTGTTTGAAATTATTTGTATTGGAAACTGAGATGGAAATTTCATGAGCATATAATAGGAGATGCTTCCAGTATCTTACAACTTGCCTATGTTGGAAATTATATCTATATAAAAGCCTTCTTTTAGGTCTAGGATAAAGTGGGATCTTCAAGGATAGGAAAATTCAAAGAAAATACTTAAGAATCATAGATTTTTGAGATGATTAACTAAAAACTTGTTTGTATTTTATTGAAGCCAATTCACTTCCCTCTTGGTATTGATGTAGTGATATAATTGCAGAGCTGAGCCACCCTTTGGTCCATTTCTTAATCTGTCCATCTGAGAGATAAGGGCTTTGCTCTTAGTGGGCAAGTTGTATGAAATCAAAGATAAAATACATAGATTTAAACCTTTAACCACAGATTACAGAACTATGGGGAGTTTGTATGAATTTAGGATAAAAATCTCATCTTATTCTGGGATCTTCTGTTTCAGGAAGCAGAACTGCTAAGAACATAATTTCTGGTGTTTGTCTGCCGTGGTACATCAAAGCTAACTAGAAGTTGAGCAAAATATAGACCTTATATTAAATTTGACACTTCAAGGACTGAGAACATGCACTCTGTGTGCAGAATTCCTCAAATCTAGTGAGGGCACCCTCACCAGATACATGAGGCATTGTGCACTGCATTTCTGTTAGCGCTGTAATTGCCCTAAAATATACAGAAATGGTAAAATCTAATAAAAATTCAGACTTGCCCAGTAAAAATCTTATTTTATGTTTTGCTTTCCTAATCTCTGCAGGAATCTCTGCATGGATAAAATACTACTATGAATCTCTGGGATTGATTTATTCTTAATTTTTTATTAACGTACTGATAGACCTTACTACCATGATAAAAGATGAAAACATAGATGAAATAAACTACATTTAACAGCTCAGTACTGATGTCATAACTGATGTTATTTTAAAAGGGGAAATTAAAGCATGATAAATAAATCTAGACTTGGTCTTTCTAAGACTCCTTTAAAAAATCTATTTGCTGTTCTTTAAGTAACAAAAGCTTGATATAGAGAACACCTTTCTTCAGTTACACAAGAGAGACTAAAAAGTTAACAAACTCAGTCTTTTGAAGATGCTTGAAAAATTATTCTCACCATTATTCTGTCTTCTAAGAGAAAATAGAGGGGCAAAGAAGTCAGTCCATAGATCATAGAATCATAGAATCATTTAGGTTGGAAGAGACCCTTGGGATCATCAAGTCCAACCATCAGCCCTACTCTACAAGTTCTCCCCTAAATCTTACAGCTAAGATTAGAAACTTTTTCCCGATTGAATTTCTCATTATACTTACAGACCAGAGAGTGGATTTCTCTTGGCATAATTTCTGTACCTTTAAAACAATTTTATATGAGCAGCAGAATTGTATGAAAGCTCTTTTCCTTTAATTTTAGTGATGAAGCTCAAGGAGGTCACAAAGCAAATGAGTTGTGCAGGTCATGTCTCAATTTGACTGTGGCTGGTCACTTTTTCCCAGAAGATCAAGCTGCCAGTTAAATTTAAAAGAAGATTTTTTCTGAAGCCTGAAATACTCAAAATTCATCAGCTTCCCACAAACTCCAGCTACTTAACAAACTCATTAATTGCAGCAGAACCCCCAAAATGGCCAGCCAACCAAGATGCAATGAGATGAACAAGGTCAGAAGCTCAAGGCGTCAGGAAAGAACACTATCCAGTGCCTATGGTGTTCCACACCAAGTCAGCACTGCCTGTGGCCTTATTTGTTATCACTTACAAAAATCTTAACTCCACTTATTTTGGTAGGGATTTTAGATTTGATTGGGATCACTGTAAATTATATCAAATCTGCCTAATGGGAGTAATATATGATTAAACCTGATAATTTAATCTTAATTGTGTAGATGAAAAAGATGTTATTAAGATAAAGCAGAGCTCCTCGCAAAAGGTAATTAAGAAAATTAAGGATTAGAGAGTGAGAAACTGATTATGACAATTCAGCAAGGAGGCAGAATACATATATCAGGAATAAATGATTACTCATTTTAAAATGAGAAGATCAGAAGAGCCATACCTTATATACTATTGTAGGGCTGGTCCCAACTCCTGGGTTGCATATCTAGCATAGTGTGTGAGTATTAGATCTTTTTCATCAATTTTTTGTTATACAGGGCTGGTGCCTTAGTATTTCTTTAGTCAGGCAGCTGGTTCCAGGTAAACATTTAATTTGGCTTCCTGTGTAAACAGACCTAATCCAGCAAAGCAGATGGATACGTATATAATGGCAAAAATGTGAAATGTTCAAATAGCTGCATTAAGGTTGTTCCCATGCCAGACAATGAAGAACACACGTCAGTGTCTTCCTGGATCCATACCAAGAAAAATAGTCTTTTGTAGGATCTTGTTCAAAATATTGGGTACAATGCATCTACCTCACAGATCACAACTTTTCTGACACTGTCCACCTCTTCAATTAAGGTGAATAAATACTGAAGGGAGCATTATGCTTATATTTACACAGATAATTGCAGTAAGTCTAACATGAAATAATATCTCAGATGCCCTTCCCTTCCTTGTTTTCAATGTTGTGTTTAGCCTAATTATTGTCACAAGAGGATCAGAAGAAGAGCTATATCACATGATGACACTTTATGTTAATTTGCATTGCAATCTTCAGGTTGTACTAAAGTAGCATAATTGATACATTTTCTGTCATGTATTAATACTTTTCAGTGAACCTACGGTACATACATTCAAGATTTTATTTTACTCAGAGAATAGAGAATGATA
>VZTM01032588.1:24131-47400 GCA_013400555.1 Jacana jacana
CAGCTTTCTTACTATAGACTTTCATTTTCTTAGATTATTATTTTTAATTAATGCAGGAGATTTTGCAAAGATTTGACCTTTCAAATGTCTTTAATTTTCACTGGAATCTGTTCTATGCATTTAATTGTATGTTTTTAGTATCAGTCATTAGTAATGAAATCTGAGGGCTTTTTCCGTTGCTTTTTTTGTTTTGTTTTGGTTTGGTTTTTTTCCCCCTAACCTGGTAAAGAAACGGAAAACAAATGTGCCTCTCTGCTCCCCATCCTTTTTTAGACCACATCCTATACTCACTTCAACATGGCAAACTGCTACTTAGCACTACCGGCAAGAAATGTGTGGACACGGAACACGGGGGTAGGCTCATTTCCACACAAGCTGCTCAATGCTGTGCAAGAACAGAAATAAGTCTTTGTACACTCATGTAGTTGTGCACTGACAAAGAGCAAAATAATTCCTAAATGTAGATATAAGTGACTCTTTTTGAAGTGTTTTGTTCTGTCTAATGGTTGAGATTTTGCTCAATATGTTCCTAGGTATTAAAAGGTAAAGAAGAGAGAACATTCCTCAGACAGGGTTTTTATTAGGAAGGTGGGCATTGTATCACCATTTAGCTATAGTTACTTGATTAATTTCAGCGAAATTACATTGCACCTGTGCTACTCCAATGAGCAGAGGTTGGTGTCCATACAAATAACTAAACAATATTTCTAGTGAAAAAACACTGGGGATGCACCACCACTGAATGTAAAAAGAAAAGGTTTGTTTCTAATAGAGGGAAAGGTGTTGGGTTTTTTTTAAAATACCTTGATCTGTAACAGTGCTCGCCATCAGTTTGAACCAAGTATTGAAGTGCTTGTTACCTTTGGAGCTCACAGCCTCTTAATTCCTGCCTGCTGCTTCATATGAAATACAAGTAAATCTGCTCCTGAAGTATGGGCACGATGACGTCTTTTTCCAAGCAATGTCCTTTTGATTCAAAAGCAAACAAATGAAGACCTCAACAATATATCTGAGAGGTGAAGGAATTGGTACTTTATCTAGTGTTTGGGTTTTTTTCACTACCAGACAGTAAAAATATGTTGGCAAGAGTCACTTAGTGATATTCTTGCCATATGTGTTTTTCAGTCTTGGGAAGGGTTTTCAGCTGTCTAAATTTTGAATTCAGTATTACTACTTTAGTTTAAAAGCTGAAATGTGAGTATGGATCATTGCATGATTTCAAAGAAAATAGATCAGTGGAGGTCTTTTGAGAGTTTGTCTCCTTTTTGTCTTTTAATGAAACCTGCACATTGTCTTTCCCACATAACTGACACCTTTACACACACTTGCATCTCAACTGGTGTTACATGTATTGTATCTGAAGTAGATCAGAGGACTTTTGAGCTTGTCTTCTACTGTATTTCATAAACCATCTTTTATGCTCACAGTACTCCCTAAATAATAAATAAAACAGATAAAGAGCTTTGCAAACCCTTCAAACAAATATAAGGCATGTGATATTTCATTCCTATCAATATGACAGCAACTCCTACAGAGGTGTGAGACTGAAATAAATTATTATTGTGAATTAATAAGGATCTTAGTGTGTCAAAACAAGTCTTCAAAAAACCACATAGGGTGGTATTTTGCAAACTTTATTTCTGTTAGCATTTAAACCTGTGGTTGTCCTCACTGCAGAAGCTGAACTTAAAAAAGCCACATTAAGCAAGGCAGCAGACAATGCTGATCTTTTGAATGAGAGTTAGGGCTGGATCACAACAGATTATGCTCTTGTTTTCAAGAGTTACTGAGTTCATAGAGATGCTCAACTCCTGTTATCTTGGGCTGGACCTTCTGTGGGCTGCCTTTGTGCAGAGGAGCTGTGCTGTGCTGGGCCTGTTTAACTTACCTTGGGCTCCAGTTTAGCACCTTTCCTCCAATGGAAGGATGGTGCTGTAGCTTACAGCAGGGAAAAAGAAGCAGCTATCACTTAATTGTAAACGGCAACAACTCAAGGCCCAGACTGAGATCAAGTGTCTCATGCTCCACTTTATCCAGCAAATGGTGGCCACTCAGATTATGTGAACCTAGGCTAGCAGAGAGTGAGGAGTGGGTGGGAAACCAGGGGCACAGAGAAGGGAAGTGATGGTCAAGATCTCACAGCAAGTCATTGATAGATGTAGATGCACATTTCACACTAACAGAAGTTGTACCTGTGAATAATTGACCAGCTAGCAAGGTGTGTTTAAACAATTATCAGCTTACTCCAATCTTCAGCACACAACTGGTCAAGTGAACTCCAGCTGTGCAAGCTGAATATTGCATCCCACATTGTGCAGATTTTCTCTGTACTGGATAATAGGTGGTTGCATGTTTTTCACTTTAGATTAACAGGATGAGAGAAGATAGCTGTAGCAGCTGGTTATACAAGAACAATCAATGCCTAAACCTGTTTTTGTTTTAATTTCTGCTAGGAACCAGACCAACACTGTATTTCTTTATTATTAAGCAGCTAAATAAAAAAGGGAGATGTGTTTTGAATTAGCTAGGTCTGCCAAAGAGAAATCACCACTAATTCTGCTTGCTTTGCTGGAGGAAAAATAACTATAAGAGAAGCTGGCTTTTCCCTTCAAACGGATCTTATTCCCATCCTACATATGCCTCTTGCATAGAGATCTCCTGGGCTCTGGCTCACAACAGCAGAAGACTTGGAGTCAGCAGCATCTTTCAAAAAGATTGGTGGGGGGGGAAATGGAAGTTAACAGAAGCAATATGCGTGGAGAGATTTCCACGTTGCTCTTACTTCTACTTTCTCACATCTACTGCTGCTGTGCTGATGACACAACTCGCAAGTTATTAAAAATTTAACGTTATTCTGAACCATCTTTCCCTACATAATCCAAACACTTTTCATTTCTCACACCTGTCCTCAGAAGCACTTTTATTCCTCAAGAACTGCAGGGGAATAAAATATATCTACAATGTATACTATGTTTAATATATGGCAACTGATCTTCACTTGTGTACGTGAATGTCACAATAGATCACTTGCTGAATATTTTTTGTGAGGTACTTAGAGATTTATTTTTTTTTCCATTTCCAAAAGACTATACAAACTCTATGAACACAGAGGATAAGTGAATCTGCCTTTTGTAAAAGGGAGTGTGCATCAAGAATGTGAAAAAACCTCGGAGGTGCCCACTGTGCTGTCAGGACTTCAGCGGTGGCCGCTCTGCTGCCCTTCACTTGCTCCGGGGAAGAGGCAGGCTGGGAGCAGGGATGCTCGTGTGGGTGTTCTGTGTCACAGTTTGCAGCTTGGCCATGCCTTTGTGGGAGGAATCCTTGCTGTGCCGATGCACTGAGATCATGAACAACTTGGCCAAGACAAAAGGAAAATGCAGTGGTTGTGCATATCCAAGGTAAACATCACAGTTATAAAAGACAGGGGCACAGGACCTATATATAATTTGCGCCCCCCGCCCCAAGATTCAGCCTGGAGGTCTGTCCCTCAGTCCAGCTAACCCACTGCAGCTTTTCCTCATGTATGCCTGATTAGGGATCCTAGACTTGTGTGTATTTAACACCCTGGGTTGTGTGCTGTAGAGAGAACCTCTTAGGCGTGCCAGCTTTTATAGTCCATCTGAAGCCCTCCAGGAGGTACATACAGTTTTAATCTTCCTCTCCACAATTTCTCTTTTGACTGGACTAAACATTATTCCATTTCCTGAGAAGTGCCAGTTCTCTCCATTATACCAAGTGCCAGTACTTACCCAGTTAATTAACAGCTCTTTCCTTTGAAAATATAAAGGTCTCCCATACACAAACAGACACACACAGAGTTTTGTGAGCCAGAGATCTGCTCAGTGGCCACTTAGGCTGATCTATTTGAGGCTGTCATTCTTCCTTGCCTTCCCTGGCCATGTGGTCCTGCTGATTTCCTTGTGTGTGGGCATCTGCAGTTCAGGGAACAGACCAGCTTGAAAAAAAAATCTCCTCTTTTTTTGCAGGGCTTCTTTTTGCTGGGTGGACTCCTCTGTGGTACTGCAGCACAGGGGTAGCAGCATCCTGTGAAATGGCAGAGGCAGGGGCAGCAGGGCTGTGGTAATTTATCTGGTTGTGAAGCTCTTTAAGTTGACATTTTTCACTGGAATGTGTATCATTTACTGATCCTTAAATTTTTATACCAGTGTATGCAGCAACAAATATTATGCATCTAAGCTGCTAGATGTGTTAGGTGCATGTAGCTCATTATTAGCACTTAACCTCTGCTGTATACAACAGTAACCAGACACCTTGGGGTGATAGTTTTCATTTAGACTTCTTTTAAATATGAGATCAAGGATCGGAAAAAAGAAGAGCAGTATTTTCTGGAAATGAACTAGCTTACATAAAAGAGTTCCTATTGTGAACTTTTTCTTAGGTATGGTACATACAGGATCACATCACATCAAAATCCTTTATATTCAGTAACATTTCTGTTTCTTCCCTACTGAGACAGATAGATCACAGCAAAAGCCATTACTGTTTTTATTAGGCCCATCTGAATAGCATTGTAAAGGACACTTGGGGCCGCATTTTAATTTATGACCCGGATTGGGCTGTAAGTTTATGTGGACGAAACTGTCTCTTCCCTTAACTTTACAGATTAAATATCAACAGCACAGAGCTGCAGAGATCGTGCACTACTCTTTCCTTCAATTCAGGTGCAAGTTGAGCAGCCTCTTGTTTCCTTAGCTTTGAAGTGCGGTTGCATATGGTCTAGAGGGCAAGATTATTTAAATGGTAATAATTTGTCCTGAAAATTTAAAGCAGCTAATATCCAGGATGTAATTTCTTCTTTTCTGCTTCAATGAATTACATTTGTGTCCTTGTTGGAGAGGAACTGCCTCCAACAATATAGGGGATGTACCTCTACCTAGAATGTGGATGGATGTAATGAAGGGCGAGTTTAAGTGTGGATTGGCTACAGAAGGAAAGCCATGATGGAGAGGGAGGTTGTTATTGATACTTTGATTTTCCCTCAGGGGTTGATGCAAAACCCTTATGATCATTAGCTGAGAACAATGGGAAAAATGTTGGTGCACTTTGATATTATGTTCTCAGATATCTTCCTCGAAAATGAAGTGTTCTCTTTCATTCTCTGCTGTTTAAGAAAAGCCAAGATGCAAGTTTCTCTCCAAGACTGGATAGCTACAGGAAAGGAGAAATATGCACATGGATTATTAACAGGTACAAACTTGTTCTGCAGCACCTGAGTGCAATGACACCGAGGACCCTCATATGAGGGCCATTTTTTGGACAGAGAAATAAAAAGCTCCCCATAACAAAGTTCTCCTGCTTCTGGATGCCCTGCAGTTATCCACCATCTGCCAGGAAAAGGCAGGGCAATCGGGCAGGCATGACGTGGATCTGTGCTTATCGCACGTGTACCTTCCTCATCTAACGTGTCCTCCAGTCCTTGCACAGCAGGATTGTAGGGATTGCCTTGCCAATGGGCTTTATTTTGATGCTGTGGAGACTTCCAAATTTCCCAGTTTATGTATTGCATTTACAGTTATGTCTTCTGTATGAACAATTCCTGCCTTATAAAGCATTGTATTTAATGGTGCCATTGAGGAAGGAAGCTGCAATCTGAACAGGCCACTCATCCCATATAATTTGTCTCTTGGCAAGACTGTGATGGTAATTTTGAATTTCTCTTAACCCTGTTATGCTTATTAGATGTGTTTATAAGAGGTTACAGTCTTCAGCGCTTTCACTGGGGCCTTTAACTGACAAGACTCCCTGTCTTTCACTTCACAAGAGCAAAGGGAAAGAGAAGAGATTCTAAAGAGATTCCCACACAGAGGTGAGCTGGGAACAGTGGAGATTAGGAGATTTGTCTTTCGAATGGTGTGGTGCAGGTTACTGTAATTTCCTCCTTTAAAATGCCTCTGTTTTCTGAATGTAAGCTAAGAAAATTGAATGGTAGGCAGAACAATTCGGTGGCTCAAGTGAAGTTGGCAGCATTCCACACACGGTGGTATTCGTAAGCATCTGTATTGATGAATGAAATGTGAATAATATTGCTGGATATTATGCTAACATTACAAAGTGTTCTTGGTGGTAATTAAAGAATTACGTACATGTAAATGATCTTAAAGCTGGCTTAAAATTAAGCAAGAAGTCTACAGCAGAATGATATCATGTTGGATTGGTGCCACTCTTAAAAGATGCTTACCCACCAGCAGCCTGATATACTGTTCCTCAGATTATGTTTATAAAGCAACTTAGAAAACCAACAAAAGATATGTTTATTATTTACCCTATTATGATTATACTCTTATTTGTGTCTCTTGTCAAGATGCAGTTGAATGGAATTTGTGATTCAATAATTAAAAGTACAAACCCAATGTTATATAGTTGTTTGTTTTAGTTAAATTAAACCATCTTAAATAGCTGGTTACTTAGGGATAACACTCATTTATTGAAATGGCTTTTAAAACTAATTGATTCATTAAACAAAGGAAGTATTGTCCGTGGTTAACAAATTGTACTAATAGTTTCTGATCATCATGTCTGTCGTGATTTTAGAACTACCAGATCTCATCTTGTTACACCTCATTTATATTTATGGATTTGGAGGGGATAATAAGCTATCCAGTTTTTCAGCAGCCAAAAATTTCTCAGCTATGAATAAATTAGTTACCGAATTTAAGTAACTGAACAAACAGAAATGCAGAAAATATTATCCCTGCAGTTGCAGAAGAGGCTGTAGCTTTTTAACTAGTGCAGTACCTTCACAGATCTAGAACTCCGTAACTCCTGAATTACCAGGTTCAGTAGTACCTATCTGCCTTCTGCTGATTTGCCTTCAGCACTACATATCTATAATGCTTTATTTGATATTAAATAAATGTTCATTTAATACAAATAATTGCATGAAATATAAAAAGTTTGGATATGGATGAGAGTTTTCAGTATTTAAGTTTTAATTTTATGTATGTTTACTAATAAAAGTCTATGAGATTTAAATTAAAAGTCTGATTTGAATGTAGACTTCTATTCTGGAATCCACTTTACAAAGTCATGCAAAAGGACAGAAACAGTAACCCACTGACTGGTAGCTGTTGACACAGATTATTACAAAGGAAAAAAAGCCACCTCCATAGACTGGAGCTGGATCATGAGACCCATCTCCCTGGGTGAAATGGTGTTAATGATCAACTCATGCTTCTAAGGTATGAGAGAATAACCACTGGGTTAATGCAGGGAAAAAACGTTATTAAATGATGCTAAATCTACTTGAGTGAGAGTGTCGGTATGACATGGAGGTGCAGAACTATCCTGTTGATTCATCCTGACAGTCAGGTCAGGCAGGCGGGCTCATTAACTCAGAAGTACAAACTACTGAGGGTTTTTTTGAGGCAAGAAAGAGATAGAAGGGACAGCAGAGATCCTATAGGCAGAAGCCATAAAAGCAGTCAGCTTAGGAGGGACTGAGGACTAAACTTATGTGTATGAGTACATTTCTGCTTTCAGCCTTTTCCTTACTGGAACTAGGAAGTAAGTCTACATCCAAACTCTGTGGGAGAGACACATATGTAGATGGGTCTGAGTGGTAATTGGAGCTGGAGAGCTCAGCTGCCCTGGGGCCAAGGCACACTTTGGTTGGCAGCAGCTCAACATTCCTTCTGTACTCTACTGCTGCTGGCAATCTCTCCCCAGGGTCAAGCATGCTTGTGAGTCCTCCAAAAGTACCAAGGAGCTCAGAACTGCACACCCACTGCTCTGCAGCAATATGACCAGTGATGATGATGTCTTCCTGTAGTTGATTACTTGATTGCCCATTGCAAAGCATTACTGCATGGGTTATAGTTATTAATGCTGATAAATGGTGACACAGCTTTTGCAGGCTGTGTCCTGGCTCTTCCAGAGGTGGTGGTCAAAATAGGTGTGGACTGGCAACAAAATCAAGGTGTTCCTGTTCTCTCCCTCTCCCTTTTAAAAAAAAGCCATATGATTTCCTTTATTGAGTAAAATTTTGAGAAGTCCTTAAAAATGTGTATATGATTTCCATTTGGAAATAGGCACATTAGTTTCCAAATCCAACAAGCGCTCTTTCAGCAGGATGTTCCATAGTTTTTGTGGTTTAACCCCAGCTGGCAATTAAGCACCACACAGATGCTCACTCACTCCTGCCCCAGTGAAACAGGGGAGAGGACTGGAAAAGTAAAAGTAAGAAAACTCATGGATTGAGATATAGACAGTTTAATAAGTAAAGCAAAAGCAACACACGTAAGCAAAATAAAACAAGGAATTCATTCAATACTTCCATTGGCAGGCAGGTGTTCGACCATCTCCAAGAAAGCAAGGCTCCATCACCTGTGATGGTTACTGGGGAAGACAAAACACCATCACTCCAAACATGCTCCCTGTCCTTCTTATTCCTTCAGCTTTATACACTGAGCATGAAGTCCATGGCATGGAATATCTCTTTGCTACTTTAGGCACCTCTGTGTAACTGGTGGGGAGAAAGGCTCTGTCACATATTAGAAGCTGCACCCTGGAGACATAGCACAGCAAAGACACCCAGGTCACTGCCCTGGGGCTCCTTTGGTTTTTGCATTCTGGTTTGATATTGATCAGGGCTGGGATAAATGGATGGAGAGACCACAGCTGTGTATGCCTGATTTGTAGATCACACATTCATCATAGAATTGTACTTTGTTTCTATTACTCATTTAGAAGTCTATGAAGTCTTTGAATTGTTTGGGGGAGCTTCTTTGTTGCTTCCAAGAAACACAAATGGCATAAAAGATATTTTGAAGTGTGTGTTGAATGATAAGAGCCCTTCAGACCACAGAAGGGCTGTTCCTTACTGTAGACCCACAGAGGCAGCACAAGAATGGGATGAGACTATTGACTATCTTGTTGTCATACTTCAGCATTTAGCTCAATCCTACAGATTTAGAGCTCTCTGTGAGGATTAACAAGGGCCGATGTATTGATGGATTGCATCTGACACACGGCACAGGAGATTACTTGTAGTCCTTTCTCACAGTAATGATCCTACAAGTTACTGTAGGGTCCATGGAAGAAATAGAAAGCCTAAATTCTAAGAAAGATAAATTTCCTTTTAATTCACTGGATCACAAAAATCTCATAACCACTCATACCAAAGTGTTGCAATGTTGTATTGCTGGGGTACAGGACCAAAAGTTGAATTGTAAAACCATTCTGGTTCTTTATTCAATAAATGATCTGGGGGAAAAAAAAACAAATAATAAAAAAAAGCAAGCCTAACAGAAAAAACAAAGCAAGAGAGGCCTGAAAGAAGACTGGGAATCAAAAAAACAACTTAGGGGGGTGGGGGGACTGGGCTGGAAGGAGGAGATTGGCTCTTCAGGTAAGTCTAGGCCAACAGAACTTAAGTATGTGTTTTCTTGTACTGTCACGTGATTCAGCTGAGTTCATCTAGGGGACCTGCAAGCTACTATATTTTGCTGGACAAGGACTGTATTTTTATGTGATTAAAAGAACAACATGATTTTTATTCAAATTGATGCAAAACCACTATTTTGCATGGAAAATGATTGCTTCACAATCCTGAAATATCTATTAAATTATTGAGATATTTTTGTTAAATTTCTGCGCCTTTTTCATTATTTTGTCTGAGCTAAAGTAATTATTTTCAAATATTGTTCTTCTTTTACATCACTTGTTTTGATTTTAACATGCTAAAGAAGTCAAATCTAGTCTAACACAGAGGCCATTCATTACCCATTTATGCACTAAAAAAGATGCACAACAGCAACTGATGTTTTATGACAAAATATTAAAATAATGTTGATTTTGGCATAGGCACCCCGTAATGAACACTAGTGTCACAAAATATCCTCAATTCCGGTCATGCATATTCTGCTTTCTATTTAATATTTGTAACTCAGATGGCTGGAGAAGACTTTGAACCTTTTCAATAGGACATTGAATAGATAAAGTACTTGTTAGATCAAATATATGTACCAAACTGAGGATGAATAAATAATGCTGAATATACTAAGAGCTGGAAGAGGACTAAGGAGACTTGAGGACTAAGGAAAATCTTCATCCTTTATTAGATGGATGCTGTAACATGGTGTCAAAGGATGAGGAGAAGGCTGAGGTACTTAAGGCCTTCTTTGCTTCAGTCTTTAGTACTAGAATCGATTGTTCCCTGAGTATCCAGACCCTTGAGCTAGTAGACAGGGGTAGTTAGCCGAATGAAGCCCCCATAGAAACATAGAATCATAGAATCATTTAGGTTGGAAGAGACCCTTGGGATCATCCAGTCCAACCATCAGCCCTACTCTACAAGTTCTCCCCTACACCAGATCCCTCAACACCACATCTAATCTACTCTTAAACACAGTCAGGGATGGGGACTCCACCACCTCCCTGGGCAGCTGATTCCAATGACTGACCACTTTCTCCATGAAAAATTTTTTCCTAATGTCCAGCCTAACCCTACCCTGCTGCAGCTTGCAGCCATTCCCTCTTGTTCTGTCGCTAATTGCCCATGAGAAGAGACCAGCACCAACCTCTCTATAATGTCCTTTCAAGCAGTTGTAGAGAGTGATGAGGTCTCCCCTCAGCCTCCTCTTCCTCAAACTAAACAACCCCAACTCCCTCAATTGATCCTCATAAGCCTTGTTCTCCAGGCCTCTCATCAGCTTTGTTGCCCTCCTCTGTACTCGCTCCAGCACCTCGATATCTCTCTTGTGCTGAGGTGCCCAGAACTGGACACAATACTCAAGGTGCGGCCTCACCAGTGCTGAGTACAGGGGGACAATCACCTCCCTACTTCTGCTGGTCACACTATTTTTTATGCAAGCCAGGATGCGCATAATCCAAAGGGAGGTGGTGAGGGATCTGCTTCAACATCTAGAAATACACAAGTCTATGGAACCAGATGAGATCCACCTGTGAGTACGGAGGAAGCTGGCAGATGTGCTCAACAATCCACTTTCCATCATTTACCAGCAGCCCTGGCAAACTGGGGAGGTCCCACTTGACTGGTGTTTAGCAAATATGATGACTGTCCGCAAGAAGGGATGGAAAGAGGATCCAGGAAACTACAGACCTGTCTGTCTGCCCTTGGTGCCTGGAAAAGTTATGGAACAGATCATGCTGAGTGCCATTGTGTAGCACATGAAGGACAACCAGGCGATCAGCCCAAATTGGCATGCATTCATGAAAGGCAGATCCTGCCTGACAAAAATTTTTGAGACAAAGTGACCTGCTTGGTGGATGAAGGAAAACCTGTGAATGTTGTTTACTTGGACTTTAGTAAAGCCTTTGATACGGTTTCCCACAGCAGTCTCCTGGAGAAACTGGCTGTCCATGGCTTGGACAGAAGTACTCTCTGCTGGGTACAAAACTAGCTGGAGGGCTGGGTCCAGAGAGTGGTGATGAATGAAGTTAAATCCAGCTGGCAGCTGGTCATGAGTGGTGTCCCCCGGGGCTCAGTTTTGGGCTCAGTTCTCTTTAACATCTTCGTCAATGATCTCGATGAGGGAATTGAGTCAGTAAGTCTGCCAATGATATCAAGTTAGATGGGAGGGTTGGCCTGCTTGAGGGTAGAAAGGTATTGCGGAGGAATCTGAACAGGCTGGATAAATGAACTGAGGACAAGGGGATGAGGTTCAATAAGTCCCAGGTCTTACACCTGTCTCACCATACAGCTCTACAGACCTGGGGAAGAGTGGCTTGAGAGCTGCCTGGCAGAAAAGGACCTGGGAATGTTGGTTGACTGTCAGCTGAACATGAGTCAGCAGCGTGCCCAGGTGGCCAAGAAGGTCAAAAGAATCCTGACCTTTATCAGGAACAGTGTGGTGAGTTGGACATGAGAGTTGATCATCCCCCTGTATTCAGCACTGCTCATCAGTGCTGAGTACCTTGAGCACTACCTTGAGCCCTGTGTCCAGTTTTGGTCCCCTCACTACAAGACATTGAGGTGCTTGAGCATGTCCAGAGAAGGGCAACAAAGCTGGTGAGGGGTCTGGAGAGTAAATCTTATGAGGAGGGGCTGAGGGAGTTGACGTTGTTCAGCCTGGAGAAAAGGAGGCTGAGGGAAGATCTTATCCCTCTCTACAACTACCTGAAAGGAGGTTGTAGAGAGGCAGGAGTTGGTCTCTTTCTTCAGGTCACAGGTGATAGGACAAGATGAAATGGCCTTGAGTTGTGCCATGGGAGGTTGAAATTGGATATTAGAAAAAAAATTACACTGAAAGCATTATTAAGCATTGGAATAGGCTGCCCAAGGAAGTGGTTGAGTCACCATCCCTGGAGGTACTCAACAGATGGGTAGGCATGGTGCTTAATGATGTGGTTTAGTGATGTGGGTTTTTGTCATTGTTAGGTTGATGGCTGGACGAAATGATCTGAAAGGTCCCTTTCAACCCAAGCAATTCTATGATTCTATGATTCTATTATATGATAATATACCAACCCCTACAGAGACAGAAAAGCAAATGAGAAATTTTAAAAGTGCAAAGCCTCAGGAGAATCTTGTCAAACTTTCCCTGACTGAAGGGAATGATTTGGGTGTGGCCACTGCCAAAACTATAGGCATAATGAGCAAAATCTAGGGTGAAGTAATAAAATAAGAAAACATCAGCAAAAATAAAATGTCAAATGAATTTGAAAAGATGCTGTGCCCCCATGCCTATCTCTTGGGATAACAACTTGTCTCCACAGAAGTTCTTCTGATATTTGTATTGGCAAAGTCATTCCTTTTCTGCCCTACACACATTGCAAGTGAAAGTGAAGAAAAAGGACGTCATCTTTTGTCTTCTAACACCACTTTCTTGAATGGCATCTTTAGTCTAGTGAGAGTTCTGCCAGCATTGCAGAACTGCTGGGGAGCACAACTGGTTCCATATTTCTCCCTGGAAGCAAATCTTTGTTGCAGGGACTTGGTCTTAGGACATTGAGTTTTGTCATCCCAGCAGGATGAACAAAAATAAGGCATTAATCCCAATTGCCTTACTCAGGCTTGAAAGCAGCTGGTGTCCTAAAATATAAGCCTTTGTAATTCACATGAACTCTCTTCAAGAAAATGGACTGCCATTCCTGAATTAGAACCAACATCAGAAGCTCTAGTGATTTACACTTCTGTCAGTCCTCTCCTTGAGAAGTATTGTTCATAGACTGTTGCATTAGCTGATTTACCTCTTTCAGGCCAAAAACTGAATTTTTAGAACAAGGTTTCTATTGACTGCCAGGTAGATTTTGGCTGATACTGATACTGTGAGCAGGGTCCTTCAACACCTATTCAGAACACTACAGAAGGATAGATCNAAGGGATGGAAAGAGGATCCAGGAAACTACAGACCTGTCTGTCTGCCCTTGGTGCCTGGAAAAGTTATGGAACAGATCATGCTGAGTGCCATTGTGTAGCACATGAAGGACAACCAGGCAATCAGCCCAAATCGGCATGCATTCATGAAAGGCAGATCCTGCCTGACAAAAATTTTTGAGACAAAGTGACCTGCTTGGTGGATGAAGGAAAACCTGTGAATGTTGTTTACTTGGACTTTAGTAAAGCCTTTGATACAGTTTCCCACAGCAGTCTCCTGGAGAAACTGGCTGTCCATGGCTTGGACAGAAGTACTCTCTGCTGGGTACAAAACTAGCTGGAGGGCTGGGTCCAGAGAGTGGTGATGAATGAAGTTAAATCCAGCTGGCAGCTGGTCATGAGTGGTGTCCCCCGGGGCTCAGTTTTGGGCTCAGTTCCCTTTAACATCTTCGTCAATGATCTCGATGAGGGAATTGAGTCAGTAAGTCTGCCAATGATATCAAGTTAGATGGGAGGGTTGGCCTGCTTGAGGGTAGAAAGGTATTGCGGAGGAATCTGAACAGGCTGGATAAATGAACTGAGGACAAGGGGATGAGGTTCAATAAGTCCCAGGTCTTACACCTGTCTCACCATACAGCTCTACAGACCTGGGGAAGAGTGGCTTGAGAGCTGCCTGGCAGAAAAGGACCTGGGAATGTTGGTTGACTGTCAGCTGAACATGAGTCAGCAGTGTGCCCAGGTGGCCAAGAAGGTCAAAAGAAACCTGACCTTTATCAGGAACAGTGTGGTGAGTTGGACATGAGAGTTGATCATCCCCCTGTATTCAGCACTGCTCATCAGTGCTGAGTACCTTGAGCACTACCTTGAGCCCTGTGTCCAGTTTTGGTCCCCTCACTACAAGACATTGAGGTGCTTGAGCATGTCCAGAGAAGGGCAACAAAGCTGGTGAGGGGTCTGGAGAGTAAATCTTATGAGGAGGGGCTGAGGGAGTTGACGTTGTTCAGCCTGGAGAAAAGGAGGCTGAGGGAAGATCTTATCCCTCTCTACAACTACCTGAAAGGAGGTTGTAGAGAGGCAGGAGTTGGTCTCTTTCTTCAGGTCACAGGTGATAGGACAAGATGAAATGGCCTTGAGTTGTGCCATGGGAGGTTGAAATTGGATATTAGAAAAAAAATTACACTGAAAGCATTATTAAGCATTGGAATAGGCTGCCCAAGGAAGTGGTTGAGTCACCATCCCTGGAGGTACTCAACAGATGGGTAGGCATGGTGCTTAATGATGTGGTTTAGTGATGTGGGTTTTTGTCATTGTTAGGTTGATGGCTGGACGAAATGATCTGAAAGGTCCCTTTCAACCCAAGCAATTCTATGATTCTATGATTCTATTATATGATAATATACCAACCCCTACAGAGACAGAAAAGCAAATGAGAAATTTTAAAAGTGCAAAGCCTCAGGAGAATCTTGTCAAACTTTCCCTGACTGAAGGGAATGATTTGGGTGTGGCCACTGCCAAAACTATAGGCATAATGAGCAAAATCTAGGGTGAAGTAATAAAATAAGAAAACATCAGCAAAAATAAAATGTCAAATGAATTTGAAAAGATGCTGTGCCCCCATGCCTATCTCTTGGGATAACAACTTGTCTCCACAGAAGTTCTTCTGATATTTGTATTGGCAAAGTCATTCCTTTTCTGCCCTACACACATTGCAAGTGAAAGTGAAGAAAAAGGACGTCATCTTTTGTCTTCTAACACCACTTTCTTGAATGGCATCTTTAGTCTAGTGAGAGTTCTGCCAGCATTGCAGAACTGCTGGGGAGCACAACTGGTTCCATATTTCTCCCTGGAAGCAAATCTTTGTTGCAGGGACTTGGTCTTAGGACATTGAGTTTTGTCATCCCAGCAGGATGAACAAAAATAAGGCATTAATCCCAATTGCCTTACTCAGGCTTGAAAGCAGCTGGTGTCCTAAAATATAAGCCTTTGTAATTCACATGAACTCTCTTCAAGAAAATGGACTGCCATTCCTGAATTAGAACCAACATCAGAAGCTCTAGTGATTTACACTTCTGTCAGTCCTCTCCTTGAGAAGTATTGTTCATAGACTGTTGCATTAGCTGATTTACCTCTTTCAGGCCAAAAACTGAATTTTTAGAACAAGGTTTCTATTGACTGCCAGGTAGATTTTGGCTGATACTGATACTGTGAGCAGGGTCCTTCAACACCTATTCAGAACACTACAGAAGGATAGATCCATATGACTCAACCTATTGATCATTTGTCCACCACTTACTGCAGCTCTGGCTACAGTTTGGTATATCAGCTGCTTAAGACCAACAGTGTCCACGGAAACAAAATTGTTTCTATCAAGATGAAACCAGTGCAGGATATATGTGAAACTGCAAAGTAGTTTCACATGGGTAGAATGGGTAGAGATTATAAAATTATCTGTACTGAACTGAACCAAAATGAAATACCTTTTCTTGTGGATGGTATCACCTTCTCAGGTCTAGGAATGGCATGTATAAGACCTGGGCTCCCATAACTTGTGAAATCAGGGATCGATAGACAAAAGGAAATTATTGTCGAATGCACATGGAGGACTCAAAATTGTTTTTGAAGTATCTTATTGCTGACATCAAAAATAAAAACTCCACAAAAAATCAAAAGTGTGCAGGGAATGAAATGTCTGAGCTTGGAGCAAGACTGGGATTGGAAGGTGGGAAGCATTGAAGCTGAGCTTCCAGGAGAGCAGCACTCTGCTGCTGGTCATCATCCATGCTGGCTCTCCACCATTCATCAAAGGGAGAATGTCTTCACTAATGTGACTTTAGGCCTTCAATTGCATACGGTCACACAATTTTTAAAGAAGAATACAACTTTCTGCTAGGGACAGCAAAACTTAATGGGAATGTTTATCCTTTCTCACTAATATTCTCCAAAGGCACTGTTGTAAAAATGGTAGGAAAAGTTCAAATCTGGATATTCACTGACTACTTTCTTACACTTGGATTTTTCCTCCTTGGGTGTATGGTGGGTAGAAAAGTTTTGATCTCTAATACAGTGCTCAGATGTAAAATATCAGTCATGCTGCTCACCATCACAATTGGAGCAAATAGACAAGTTAGGTCAACATCTACCTGGTCTGCACTGTGGGACACAAAGGGTAAAACAACACAGGTATATAACGTAGACACACATTTAAAAGAATAAAAAAATGTTGCTGTGACCCTTCTAACTTTTAATACCTGACATTTTCTGTGATTCTTACTGTCCCACTAACCCTCATGTCCATGTCCATCACGACTGGGAGTCCTCTGCAGAGAGCAGTGAATGACTACCACAGCTTTGAAAAGAGTCAGGCCAACAGAAAAGTAGAGGCTCATCACTCTGCAAAGGAGACATACACTATCTAAGAAACTAGCTTATGTAAAGGACATTTCTTACAGGCATCTTTGCTGTCATCATTAATATCACCGGACCGGACTGACAATAGCTCAAGGCAAGTGTAGGTGGAAGACAAACAATGCCTCTGCCTCAAAGTACATTAGTTAATAAAGCTTTTGTTACACCTTGATTCATTGTCTAGTTGGGAGTCAAGACTAGTTATTAAACATTTCAGAGAGAGAAAGGATTGCTATGACAACAAAGTATGAATAATTCATCTGAAGGGGAGAGGGGACATGCAATAATAGAACCATTGCTAAAATTCCTCTTAAAGGATTTGTGTGCATCAAAAGCAATAATAAAAAGGAAGAGTTTCAATCCATGTTATCCTGCTAACTGCAGCTTAAAAAACATCTGTCATCGTTGGTGGCTTACGCACTATGAGTTAGAGTACAAAATGTGCAGCTTCTTAGTTCTTATAAATAGGGAGTGGGGGCACGAGAAAACAATCATGAAGCCTCTCTGAAAATTGATGTTTTGGGTGTCTGAACTCAGTTAAAATTTAGCTTTTTTTTTTTTCTATCATAAATGTTGAGACATGGATGTGTTACATGACCCAAAATACAATAAAATACTAAAAGGCAGTGTTCTTTAGATTGAGATCTGTTTCTCTTGGAAGTTTCTAGTCTCTCCCAGAAGAATGTAAAGAAAGTGGAGAAAAACGTAATTTTAATGCAAGAATGAAATTGGACTCATAATCCCCATCACTTTATTGTATATATCATTCCAATCTTTTAGCAAGAAGGGTTTTGCCTTGCATTTTGCTTGATTCCCTTTAACACACAGCATGTTCACTTTTAACAAAACATGGCAAACCTAACGAAAAATATTTATTTGTTAAAAGTTAGTTTACCTTTTCTTTCAAATGAGGATAGCAATCATAAAGGAATTATATACTGACCCCCCCAAAAGCTACCCTAGATTAATCTAAAAAAGTAAACAACATAGCAGCAATAGATTTTCTGGCCTCCTTTTCTCCCTCTGGACCTGAAAGAGCAGCTATTTTAAATAGCCATTTCAGACTTTTGTCTCCCTTCTGGCACCACAGAGACGTGTGTAACCTGTTTTCACTATGTATTCACACACAAAGCAACCCGGATGAGATCAGAATGGTGTAAAAAAAATTTGACTGTAAAAGGAAGGAAAGGTGATTTGCTATTGATGATATAAAGGAGATTAGCAAAATAAAATAAAAATAATAATAATAATAAAAAAAACCAACCAAACAAAGATATCTGTGATTTTTTTTTCCAGTAGAAACTAGCTCTGAAATATTAAACTATAAGCCTCCTCCATACCTCTGACTAAACAAACAAATAGATAACTTAAAATAGAACATTATATATTGGGGACTTTAAAATTGCATTTAAAAACTTAAAGTGGATTTGAGTGATAACACAAATGGGTGATAAGTTTAATAAAGTTTGATATCTGGTAACGTTTTGAGAAAATTAATTAAGGCAGACATGATCCTGCCATATAAAAACCAGTTATTTGTGGCTGCATTGCTGTGTTATTATACTCAATAAAAACATCCTTAGGTTTTTCAGTGTGTGAATTAAGCACACTCTTCTAGCAGCTAAACTGACGAGAAAGAAGGTCAGAGCTTCTTTATTTGCTAAATGATCCAGGAACGAGAGTAGTCCTACACAATGGGCCTGAAAAATCAACTTTGTAGAAATTCTTTAAGTTCATATTCATGATCCCTGATAGATTGGTTTCTCTTTTTTTTTTTTTTTTCCCAGTGTGAACTTTTATAGAAGCTTTCAAAGAAGCTCTCATTCAAAATATTAATCTTTAAAAGTCAGATGTGGATGTACTGCAGCATTGAATTCCAGAAGTAAGTTACTTGCTCACTTCAGCATGAAGCGAGCTTTTTTCTGTGCTTTGTGTTCACCACATTTTCCTTTCAGTCTTTTCCCCCTTTTATTTTGAAACAATTTAAAAAAAACACACTCCTTCTCCTTTAACTTTTCTACATATTAATTGCTTCTCGCCTTCTTCCACACACAACAGCTTTCATACGTTCTCTAATGACAAATTAATTAGATAAAGTAAGATTTCACTGTAAAAGTGAGCGAAGACGAGCTAATTGGTCTTTTCCATTTGCAGAGCAAAACTCTGAGACTGGGAGTCAGCTGATGCTGGAGCGTCTGACTGTGCCTGCAGCCGAAGCAAGGGCGTGAAGCAAAGTATGTCACATTGTGAGGAGGGAATATAACAGGGTTATCTGGCCAGAAAATGTAGCTCTAGTAGGCTGTTGAGTTCATGAGACTTCATTTGAGATATGGGAGACCCAATCATTGTTTGCTTAACAAGATCAGTGTCTGTGATGTAATTTCTTCACTCTTGTGGAGCCTCAGAAAAAGGCAAGATGTTATTACAGAAAGCAGGTGCTTTTTTTTGCAGCAGCCACTGCAAGACAGCAGTCCCATCTGTGCATGGATTGAGTCAGTGTATGGTTTGATCCCCCCAGGATGGAGTTGTAAATTACAATTAGATAATCCATGTGCTTCAACAGCTGAACTTGGTTAGGCAGATTTTACAGATATTAACAAATATGTGAAATGGGATCTCCTTTTTTTCATTGCTTTACCTGTGTAGTCTCAATGAGGGATGCCTCACCCTATTACAATCACCTTCCAGAATCCAGCATTCCTGGATATTCAAAATGTCAGCTACCTCCAAGGGTACCTCTTTAATTTCACATCTATAATTCCTAGTTTCTCTTCAGAACAGAAATGCAAGTGTCATAATATCAGTAAGAAAACTCACTCTGGGGCTGTTCCTAAGCACAAGAAACATGCAAAACTCCCTGATTTCAATAAACTGTGAAGGAAAACAATTTATTTGCAAAGTGACCGAAAAGAGGTAAGTGTAAAATAGCTCAAGTCATGCTGACCTAATGATATTTCCAGTCCAGTCTTGCTGTCAAAATATTTAGACAGTACAGAGCAGCACTTGAAAGTCATCTGTGAATTTGAAGCCAATATCAAATCTTGCTTGGTTTATTCACCATTGCTCTGGAAGTGCTGTTGATCTATAGGTTTATTATTTTTTATGGGAAGAAATCAGTAAAAAATGTGTCAATTCCCATCTTGCTGTGTTAACTCCAAATTATATCAGTCAATATTGCCAGTAATGCCATGTAATATTGTAGAAGCCTTCTAAAATGCCCTCTGAAACCTGTACTCTGAGTAACGCAATAATGAAAGAAGTGTCATCTGTCTCTTCTTTCCCTTCATATGCCCCTAAATACAGAGGAATCCTTCTACCTGTTGAGAAGTAGCTGCCATTGGCTTTATTGCAAATGTGGAATGCTACAGTCACTTGCAGTACGTGGTTCGGTTCACTTTGTTTTTCTCTCTTATTGGAGAGTTTGGCCAAGTTTGTAAAAAATAAATACCAAAATTAGGCTTAAGTTTCTATAGATCTGAATACCCAGAACCTTCTATTAAAGTGAATTAGAGTAAGAGCATTCATCGTTTTATCCATCACTCAGTAATTTGGGTAAATTCTGCATAGGAATGCGGGTCTACATGTGTGTTTATTTATTTATTTATCTATCTATCCATTTTAAGTGCCGTTTAGAGTTCTTATTTCTGTTCACTGGCTGTTGGGATTTTTTTGCCTTAGAAGTGAGTAAGCGGCAACTGCAATTGCAGGGAAAAAAAAAAAGTTTTTCTAACTATGGAGGAGAAAAAAACAAAATCAAAATATGTATAATGAGACCTGTTAAAGAGGTGGTAGAAAATCAGAAGAGTTGTGCCGTTCATGAATGTAAGGAATGTACTAAAGAGAGCTCATAACCTGAGAACAAGTGGAGCCCTGGTTCAGTCCTACAGGGAGCAGAGATGCTCCCTGTGTAGTGCGTGCTCTCAGTACTCTGCATAAGGGACTCAACCTTGTGCAGAATAGGTACCTCAGGCTTGTTTTGTGGCTGGAGATCCAAGGAGAACATACCAGACACCATATGTGAGGAATTGAAACAGCCACACTGGGCTGAAATATAGTAAAAACCTAATAATGGGAGGTAGGAACAATTTATTAAAACAAACAAACAAAAAAGTTAAAAAAGCTGTATTTGATTAGAAGAACTTGACAATTCTACAAAAATGCGTGAAAGCTACTAACACTTGGAAGATAATTTTTTTACCTGTTACACAAACAGCGAAATAGAGAGCAATGAGCTCATTAAAAGGGCAAACCTGTATTAAATTTTATAAAGGTGCACCTGACAGAAAAACGCAAATGGATCAGGAAACACTTTCCCCAAATATAATGAATCAGGATTGCCTTGAGTCCCAGGTGTTGGGTCACACAGCTAACACAGCTATGAGCAGCCATGGTCTAGAGGTTCAGGTCAGCTGCCAGGACACACATGCTCCATGTGCCAACACAGTCTTCACCATCGCATCCTTTGAAACAAATTCACGGCCAAAAAGAGTAAAAGGCACAGCTATATTACACATCCAGAACAGACAGAAATGCTCACAAGGTGTGTCTTCGTTCCTCAAAATAACAGAGAATTTATTCTGTGAAGTTCCTGAATAAGGTCCCAAACCCCTTGTTTTGGGAAGTCAGGCAACTGCAGAGCTAAGGTCTCCGAGGGGGAGAGGGAGAGGAGCGACTCAGGGCAAACCTGCAGCAGTTGTTAATATGCTCATTTGCTGTAAATTACAAGAAGCAGAACTGGAAGAAAAGCAAAGTGTTTTTCAAAGTGAAAACTCCACTGACCAGAGAGGACTAATACACTTTCCAAAAATTGATTAGTGAGTGCTTGGTGAATGTTAAGATCAGTTTTTTCTCTGTGAATATTTGTTTGAATTTGTACGTGGTTTGAAATGTATGGGTTCTCTTCGCAAGCCAGTTGTGTCTACCTTTCACAACCATTTCAGGGCTTGAGGTTTTCTGTTCCTGTGTAAGGCAAATGTCAAGCTGAAGTGCACAAACATTTACCAAGAGAATACTTCACGTAGTGTAAAATTTCCTATTTAGATTTGTGCCGGGATGAAGAATTACATAAATCATCCAGAAACACAGAGGTGGAGTTGTGGAGCAAAGCATCAGAGCATGAACTGTGAATGGGGAATCAGTGGAACAAGTGATCTGTAGACCAGGAACAAATTTGCTGGTGCCACTTCCGTATAATCTGTAACTACTAAATTTGAGATTTTTATAGTCTGGGTGAGGACAGTTTCCCAGAGAAAAGAATGTATGTACTTGCTTGGAAATACTTCCATTTATCTATTTAATTGCTCATATTTGCAAATGTAGAGGATGGTATCCTACTGAAATGCCCTAATGAAACAATAGGACAATAATGAAACAATAGAAACAATAGGACAAGCTGGAACAGAGGAGGTTCTAGTTAAATATGAGAAAAAACTTCTTTACGGTGAGGGTGACAGAACACTGGAAGGGGCTGCCCAGGGAGGTTGTGGAGTCTCCTTCTCTGGAGACATTCAAAACCCACCTGGACGCATTCCTGTGTGACCTGCTCTATGTGTTCTTTCTCCAACAGGGAGATTGGACTAGAAGATCTTTCAAGGTCCCTTCCAATCCCTGATATTCTGTGATTCTGTGAAGCTGCCCAGAGCAGTTGTCTCCATCTTTAGAGATATTCAAAACCTGACCGGCCATGGTCCTGGGCAACCTGCTGTAGCTGACCTGCTTTGAGCAGGAATGTTGGAGTAGGTAACTTTCAATATCAGCACTGCAACCTGTTCATCTGTTCCTCCGTTTATTCACATGTTTAACTTCATTGTGTCAGATCCTTTGTTGATGAAGATCTGTGCATCTCGAAATCTGGTGGAGCCATTGCACTATTACTCTAGAGGAGAATTGTTGGCATGAATGGAAACCCCTGGGAATAAAGCCTATGGCAACTGATCCAGCATTGGCCATCATAATTTGGGTAGTTCCAGCTGTGAGATTGGCACAGTATATGCTGCCGTTTTGAACTGAACAAACTTTACTCTCACAATACACAAGTGCAACACTAGTGACCCAGCATGGATGGTAGTGGTGGACCACCACTAGTTTTGCACCTCATATTTACCTGTTGGGAAAGGAGGCCAGTAAGAGATCTAGCACTCTTTAGTTGAAATCCATGTAGTACCCAAATAAGACTGAATTCTTGCTATACCATACAATCACTTGAAATGCATTTTACTTCAGAATACAAAACTCAACCCAATCTTTCTAGTAATTCTTTATAGGCATAAGCTGGGTTCTTGCTATTTTCATTGCTGTTTTTCCAGAAAACTCCTAAGTCATTTTGCCATTTGCCCTCTTAAAAAAAGAAAAAAAAACAAAAAAACAAAAACAAAAAAAACCCCTATGTCCAGAAAGGGGAAATCAGAGTTAATGGTGGATTAGTATTTTTTTTAAAAGCATGTTCAACCTGGCCACTCTTGTTAATTTTTAAATTGTGTTGCCATGTTGCCATGTCATGCTTAAGAAGGCATGCTGCAAGCTAATGAAGGAATACAAAGGAGCTACTTGAGTTAGTTGATCCTCCAA
>VZTM01032589.1:3540-86002 GCA_013400555.1 Jacana jacana
CCTCTTTTCAGGTGGTTGTAGAGACCAATAAGGTCTCCCCTCAGCCTCCTTTCTCTTATTCAACCTACAGAAGATATATAGAGCTAAAGACTGTTGAACATCTCCTGCAGTAGATTACTTTGTCATGAGAATTGTAAGTAACATTTAAATGTACTAAAGTGACAGTCTCCTATCTACCTTCTTATAAATGGGACCCTAATTGCCAATGACAATTTTGCAGTTAGAAAGTGTAACCACTGCTGTCACTACAACAGGCAGTTTAAAAAGTGCTGCTACACTGGAGAAGGCGCAGGTTGGGGTTTGCACCTGGGAATGCACGATACACTACACCGTTGACCAGACAGGGAACAAAGCCAACTAAGCTTCTGCAGAAAAAGCACAGTAGTTTTGACTGAACCACTCCCTGTTTGTTCCAGACTCTCCAAATCTGTTTCAGCCTCCCTCAAGTCAGCTTTCTTGCCTGTCTTCAGTTATTTTTTCATCCTCTTCTTTTACTCCCTGCCTCATCCTTCTGTGTAGTCCACCTGTAATTCTAGTATCAGAAAAACTCCCAAAAGATACAAAATACCCATTCTCATTTTCTCATCAGTTGGCTACACATTATCCTGTGCCTTCTTGTCCTGCATCTATCCTCTATATTCCACTGGCAACCTGCACAGAGCAGAAGCCACCTCTGGTCTCTCTTTCTGCACTACCAGGTGCAGTGGGGACAAATTCTTCTTGATTCTCCCAAAGTTATATTGTTGGGCAGGTAACAGAAGGTTGAAACCTGGAAGAGTCCTGACTGTGACAGCCTCCAAGCAAACTTCCCTCTTATGTCTTAATGTCTTAAAAGACAGATGTTTCTCTGATGAGCAATTATAAAAACACTTTGACATAATTAGAGTTTTCCAAGTCACAAAATTTAAAACCGTACATTTTTCAAAAAATCAAGACAGACAAGCAGAAAATTCTCTCCTGCCTCAGGGATGCAAAGCACCATGCTACAGGACATACTCACATCCTTCCACCCTCCCAGTAAAGGCTGCTTTTCCAGTGCTTTGAGCCAATATTAGACTAGAAATTGCTGTTTGTTACAGTGGCTTCTAACACCAGATCTCTGCACTAAAGCATCTGCGTGCAACATTACCACGCTTTCGTAATTTCAACTACATTCCTGATCAAGTTGCAAGAGCCATTAAGCACAAATTCAGTGAGTCAGTGAGCTCACAGCACAGAAATACACTGCTGACTCATGAGCATCAACATTACAATAATCAACAGCTAAAGTATCTTTCTATACTTTTCTATACTTTTGCAGCTTCAACAAATAGAAAGAAATGAAAAACACACATAGCAGAAACAATGAAATCTCTGAGGTACACTCCAAACGCTTTTACGCCTGTGCCAGCACCACGTTACAAGGTCTTATCTTCATGGCCTGAGGTACCTCCTTCTTAGCCATGTTTTTCCACCTCAGTTAATACCTGTTAGATAACCAGAAATATAAAACGCTTGGAAGCTGCCTGTATTTGTTTACCAATCCAGTCTGTGATAAAAATGTAAAACTGAACTAAGTAAGTTTATTTCACAGTAAAAAAAAAAAAAAAAAAAAGAGATTCTTTTCACTGAGTTTATATCAAGTAATTAGTAATTAATTGATGAGTAATTAAATCAAGATAGAGGGGTGAGAGTTTCTTCAAATAAATTCCTAAAAGGCACAAACATTAAGTCCATAAAAACCTGGAACACCTAAACACAGAAATACCTTGTCTGGCAAAATTATCTGTTTTCTCCAATAATTTTTGCTGCTAAATTATGTTTCTAAAGAATGGTACGGTACAGGACAATATTTCCTGAGTCTGTGTTCCCCAAGAGGCTGCACACAATTTCTAAAGTACGATACAGCTGAACAGTCCAGTTGTTCTGAAAGTCCGAGCTTTTATATATACAAGCCATTTATCCTACGGCAAATCATGATACTCTCACAGAACACAGGTTAAAAGGGTTACCTAGCTCCAATTTGCTCTAAGTTTCCTTTCTGTAGTTTCCTATGAGTATTTCTCACCTACAGAAATTTTACTAAAGTACCCGTGCCAACCTGATCAATGATAAAAAGTGAACTGTGTTCATGCCATTACCCAAACAGAAGAGTTAATCCCAAAGTTCAAGCTCAAATATATATTTTCTTGCAGAGTAGATTTGCATTTTCTCCCTCCTCTTCATGTAAAGAAGGACCTAATCAGTTGGCTACTTCCCAATAAATAGTATTGGCCTTGACCAGTTCAACTGTGATTAATTTAAGGAGCATGATAAAGCACGGTCAATTCTAGGAGCATTTGATTACAGAATAGCCCTGCAATAAACATCTGTGTTACTGTAGAGTGACATGAAGAGACAGATACTCAGCTGCTATATATTGCCATTTGTCTCAAAAAGATTGAAATCAGGGCTGTAACATACTGGAAATCTAATCGTTGTTTGCTTAATCAAGATCAGTAACATTTGGGCCTCTTTTGTCTTTTGATCCTAGTTGAGGAACACTCTAAATTACATGCCTTAAGGTCTACCAGGTCAGAAAAACATTTGATTTCTGTGGTGAGCTAGACTTGTATCTTTACTTGCTACGACATTGAAGCCTCTTTCAATCACCTGTCTGGTGATACAAGCTGTATTTCAGAAATTGTTGTCTCTGCTTTGATGCCCTAGTCTGAGCATGCAGGGACACTTAGGCTCCTCTTGATTCTCTGTACTAGCAAATGTCTAAATGCACGTGTTTTATAACCAAGGAAAAAAAGCACTAGGATAACTTTACTGTTGAGTTCATTAAATTCTCTTTACTATCAAATCAGCAGATGTTTTTGCCAGCTTAGGTTTGCCTAACTTGACTAGCAAATGGTTCTTTTTCAATTAAAAAAGGTTGTCTGCAACGCTTAATGAAAATGAAGTAGCACACACATTGCTGTATGACGAAAATGAGTTCAATTATCACTGATAATAGACAGCAACCAGCAATCCACTGGTAAACAAAACCACCACTCTGTCACTAACACAACACAGCAGAGTATTGCTCTAACCCTGAATATGTTTGTTTATTTAAGCTTGAAGAGCCCATAGGAGAATGCAAGCATACAAATCATCATGCTTATTAGTTATTTGAGTGAAACACTGTGAGACACAAAGGCACACTACTGTCAGACACAAAGCAGGGGTGGCTGTTCAGGAACCAGTCCTCTTTGCTTACAACTGCATCTGTGACCACAGGACTTCTTGGGACACACTGGTCCTGGGTACCTCCTTGCTTTCCCATTATGGAAACATTGCATTTTATTACATCTTTTTATCAGGATCCACATACTTCACTGTTTCCCCATCAGACAGAAGAGCCTCCCCGGTCTCCCCCGGCATCTCACTGAGTGCAGAGCTCTCGGCTGCAGTGCCTAGGCATGCCAAGGATTTAAAATGCATAAGAATTAGAGCCTTGCTCTAAGGTGGCTGAAAACTGACCCTAAATTTTACATTAAGGATCATTGGATCACATCAAGGCAGTGAAATATTACTTCTGTGAGAATGTATATACGTCTCTACATCAGCCAGTTTTAAAAACCACAATTATGGGTATATCCTTTAAAATAACTTAGTGCTCTCTGCTGATGTAATGAGGTCTGCTCAACATTTTAATGTCAAACACAGTTTTGGATAACAAATTCCCTTCCCTCCTGCTATCTTAAGGAAAAAAACAATCTAGTCTCTAGGAACAAAATCAATAACAACATTAAAGGAGGACTGGCTGGTGAAGCATGTAAAGATGGTTGGAAATTAGATGTTTTTTTCTTAATGCTGAGAAATTAGGCTATTGCAACTAACACAGGAGGTATTAAATTTCTTTCCATCCGTAACTGAAATGCACCAATTTGCACCAGTAATATATCATGACTTTGATAAATGTTAAGGGATTTTTCAAGTTATTCAAACCACTGATGCAACTATAGTATAGGTGCTGTTTGAAAACAGCAAATGAACCCTTACCAAAGAAAAATTAGTGTTGAAGTATAAAAGCAAAATCAGGCAATGCTATATGCCTAGGTGGTCTTCCAAAAATTAGCCTTTTGCATCGAGTCAGCCTAACAGCAAATAGGAAAATGCGCCCATTAATAAAGAAGGCAGGATTTCTTCACCCACAATCCCACTGGCCCCACAGCTTTTTGTTTCATTATTCCTAAGAGAGGCATATGAGCTAATTCCTGACAGAGATTCTGCAACAGCATGACACACCACTGCCCATCTATAGGAGGTAACCTCTCCTGCAACAGCTGTAGCAAGCACCAAAGAATGTATTTTCATAGTTGGATCAAGCCTTCTGCCCGCTTGTATTGCAGAAAATAAATGACAGACATATGGGCCAAGATTCAGCAGTTCATTAATTTGCTGTGCCATGACCCTGACAAAGGAAGTAAACACAGGTATTTTTCTCGTGTTCCCATAAAACCGTCAGAACACCAGCCAGTATGAAGTCTGTGCTCATATGACTTTGCAATTCTTATTTTCTGCCCCTCTCTCCAGGGCATGAATCTTTTACAGAAATCTTTTTGTATGGCTGTTCTTAGAGTATGGAGGGCAACAGAATCCAATCCCACAGCTGAGATTCCTTGCCCCTACAAGAATTAAAGTGTTAAATAACAATAACATGGATAAGAGCACTGATAAAACCAGTGCATCAAAGTCTAGGCTAGGAACACTTGGTATAGCAGACTTGTTAATATAAAATGTTTCCTGGCATTTTCCTGCCCACTAAGCAAGGGAAGTGTTTTGAAGAACTTCAATCCCAGTGGAACAAATGGGGAAAAGTTACACTAATTTCCTCCTGGCATTTAAACACAGAGCAAGACAATTCACCTTTTTACTGATTGAGGGCTTGGTTCCCACCCTTCCCTCTGTTGTTAGGACCATCCTGTGATAGATTAAGCGAGATGCTCTCCATACATGAGTCTCCAGAATAGTTGCCAACCATTATTTCCTTTTTGAGCTTTTTCTCTTCCAGCACTCATACTCTTTTCTGTGCACTGTATTAAACTGTGCTTTATATTTTAATGCACAATATTCAGACTTTTTGCCAATTATTAACATTAGAGTTCCCAGTGCCTCCTCAGGGTGCACCCTTTCATGCCAGGGAAGCAACAGTGACAGGTCATAAAAACCATCTGCTCCTTTGAAGAGAGCAAGCTTTGGTCCTCCTCCATGACCAGTCCTTTAAGAAATACATCTGATAAAAAGCACCTCTCCTGCCTACTCACCCACACCATGACATGTTTCCCTATTTTTTTCTGGTATACTCTGTGTGGTTCCAACTGGCAGGGGAAACAGCGCATCAACTGCCCTTCTGCTATGCAGCACGTGCAGAAAATTTGCTAGTACTTTGACAGGAAAACACACTTGTTGATTAAATATCACTAAGAACTCAAGTCAAGAGCAGATAGAGGTCAAAGGGGATGCCAGGTACTTTTTGGCCACAATGTACCCTCAAGATAGTGGAATGAGTCCTATTATTTTTCTGCTTGCATTCATCCCTATTCATATCCAAGAGAAAGGAAAGCAAGGGCAGACTAGGTGTGATCATTAACGCTTTTTATCTGTATGTGGCACAAGCCATTAATCAAAGAGATTAAGACAAAAATACTTGTTTGACATCTCTTTGGGTGAGTGGGAAATAACCATGGATCAAAGTCTTGTTGTCTTGGTCTTGTTGGGCTATAAGTAGTGCTGGAATTCCTCTTTCTTCAAATATATCAAATTCATCTGGAACTGCCCTGGACAACAAAGAGAGCGGCTTCCTGGTCTGAATCCAAGCCACAAGTCAAAGGGGCAGAGAAGAGAGGGTGTCTTTCCTTCTCAGGGAGAGCAAGTTCTGTCTCCACCCCCTGACCATCACTTGCTGACACTGGAATAATCAGCTGGGAGTAAAGGAGCACATGGAGGCTATTAAAAACCAACAACCAAACAAGGAGCTAGAAAGGAGACACATTACTCATCCCTGCCAAATCCCTCTCTGTTCATACCATTTGTGTTTCTTCCCTAACAAAATGGTTCTGTGTTTAATGTCTGGAGAATGGGCACCTTTTATTGTCTACACAGATTTCCAGATAAGAGCCTCATAAGTTTCAATTATTATTTCAGTGCAAATTTTATAAGCAATAGAGAGCAACACTTGTTTGCTTGAAGTGTGGATAGCTGCAAGAAACTGCTAACCAAGAGTTATTCACATTTATTAGTCTCTAAATCATTTCACCGTCTCATCAAAAGTACTAGGTTAGAACATGCCTCTATATTTACTTATAGGCCTCCTTTCATCTCAAAGGAATTACATCAGCAAATGCTGGCACACAGCTACCTCTGGGGTGTTATTTTGTTTCCATAAAAGCCATGGAAAGACTAACAGTGCAAAGCATGAAATCCAGTAAAAACAGCAGAAGAGTTGTGCAGGCTCAGACCATGGGCCTGCCTAGCTCAGTATCCTGTCTGCAGCAGAAGCAATACATTGAGACCCAGAGGAAAGAACGAATAAGGCATATACATGCTTTAAAAGAAAAAGGATACTTCCTTTTCCAGCCTTTTCAGTTTGGGCATTTCCCAGGTCAGATCTCCTACTGAATAAAAGACCCTTGCATCCACAGCTTTTTTTGGCAAGTAGCTATGTGTCTGCTGCCTGCCGTGTGAAAAACTACTTCCTTTTCCTTGTTTTGATCACGTCTCCTATTAGCTTCGTTTGCTGACTCCTACTTGGTGTACTAGAAAATAGCTTGAGGCTTAAGGACACACTAAAAATGGGACAAAGCTCACTATATGTAGGGTTCTCTTTTTTTTACTAAATAAGAGTAATTATTTTTTACTAAATAAGAAAACATACCTCGGTAAACCTGCCAAACTGTTTGAGAGAAAGTATTTATATAGAAGTATTATGTTTTCTTAAAACTACCAAGGGAAAAGAATGACATGGAAAATTTCAATTAGAAAAATAGATGAGCTTTTCTGCTTTAAGTTGAGCACTACAGGAGGACTTGGAGACATTAGGAGAATCAAAATATGGATATTAATTATTTTGCATATTTCCATATGGCACCTCTAATCCTCAAACAGAAAATTGGCACCTCACCTTCTCCCCTGTAAATAGGGGTGTTAACTTCTGAATTTTGCAGAAAATGGAGATTACATTCCATTAGTCATAAACACAGTATTTGGCATTAAGTGTGTGCAGAAAAACAAATGATAGTTGCCTTGAAGCACAGAATGGATTTTAGAATATTTTATCCTTCCACTTCACATTCAGCAAATTCCTTACATCTCACCTTGTAACTCGACTTATTTGAAAGGCATCAAACATCCAACAAATTATACTTCTACACATAACTTTTCTTTACGTATGAAGTTTTCTACTAGAATTATTTAAACTGACACTAAACAAGAAAAACACAATGCTCATTGCATCTTTAGAAAACAAAACAGAAAAGTACAAAGTAAATAGAGTTCCAAAGTAATGACTGAAACTAGGAAATTCAGTTGATGGATGTAAATAGTAATAGCTTCTATGATTACAAATACTAGATGTAGTAATCCTTAGTACAACATCCAAAGTTTCATAGTATTTGTAAAAGTGGTCCGAAATAGCTCCCTCATCCATTTAATGCCAGTAGGAAAGCATATGTGTATGCAGCCACCTACAGCCTAAATAACAGGCAATGTGTTGATATAATACCTGCCCTGTCATGCTTGCAGATCTCCTGTATGGGCCACAGTGATATTTTAAACATATTAGCTGCTCTTATGAGAAGAGTTGAAGCACTATGTGAGCTTCACAGAAACAGCCTGAACTATTCACAGATGCAAAGATACCCTATAAAGCAAGTCTGAAAAAGACTGTACAGCTTCTGAAAAAATCTTGGTTGTAGTTATAGTTAAATGCTACCATAAATAATTCTTATTTCTCATGGAGACCAAAAAAAAGAAAAAAAAAATTAACCAGGTGTTTCTGCAGTTTTTGTTCAGAAGCCTAAGGCAAATCATTGCAAAATGCCTCATGCTCAGCCCAGGAGAATAAACAATCTTATTCGATGGACTTTGGCTCAATTGAATGAACCAAACCATTTGCTTTTTCATTTTTGCTTTTTAAAAATCTGGTGTTTTCACATCTCTGCATAGCACATGCAGGGTTGCAAAATGTGAAATATCTTTTATTGTTAAACATAAAAGATTCTGACAGACAGACCCCTGTATTACACTTGCAGCTCTTTACTGAGGTTTGGCACCGAACATAGCTACTCAAACCAGGGGAACATTTATCCCCCAAGTCCAACAGGAGAGGAGATTTCTCAAACAGCAAGGGGAGTCTGAGCCAGCATTCATCAGCATTTTACTTCAACTAAACTTCTAAAAGCTGGTTTTGCAAGCTGGTACGGCCCAGCCCCACCTGTGTATCTTACCACCAGGATTTACTTCAAAAAGACCTAGACATAGTGTGACTGCGTCCTCACCTATTTTCTAGCAGGTTACACACACATTCCCTCCCAATTAATAATTAGATTTTACTGTTCTTCCTTTCCCCTTCCAATATTAGTTGCACTACTCCTCTGCACCTGTTTTATTATGAAATAAAGATGACACTGTACAAAAAAGGAACCCCATTTGCTTTGCCCATGAATCTTTCTGCAATAGAGCACGGAGCTACAGCAGTGATGGGACCCTGTGTCACATCAGGTTAGATTTTCCTGACAAAGTAATCACCAACACATCAGAAGGTCTGTCAGAGCACGATTTCCTAGAGACAAATGATGAGGTTAGCGTTTGAGGTACCTGGTAAGCAGAACGAAAGTCTCTCAGCACTCGGGTATAGCACTCTCATAAGTAAGGCCACAAAAGTTTCAGTAGATGTGATCAAGAAAAGGATAAAGGTTTCGTTTTTTCCCCCAAAGTGATAAACATATTATATTGATCCTCACAGCATCAACTAAAATACCCAATATATTTTAAGGATTTGAATCTAGATCCAATAGTACATTCATATAGAGATTTTGCAAATTTCAATAATCATTATTTTAAGAATAAGTTCTCTTTTATATAACGTGGATATATTTGATTAAAATATAAGTTAGAAAGGAAATAAAACTATGAGCTGGAATCAATTGGGCACAATTTTCCATATCAGAAATTCCAAGGTTTTTGCTAAGGACTCTTTTAATGAAGAATTGAGAACATTACATTTAAAACTCCAACTGCTTGAAGCAGTGGTCATTGCTCAACTAGAAAATCAAAACCAAACCCATTTTCATTATATTCTACTTTTTTATTACTTTCTATTCAGTCACATACTACAGTGTCTGTCTGGCCACACAGATTTTCAACACAAATGTAGAAGACAGACATTTGGCAGTTTTCATAAATACAGACAAATACTTCATAGTTAACTGCAACAAAACATAATGGAAGCTTCTAAGGTCCACTCAACAGCCAGCTCAGCTTCTTAAAAAGTGGCTCTTGCTTTATTTCCAGATGTGCTTGCAAGGGGCAGAAGTGGACATCTGAGTCCATGGAGATGGGCCATGTGTAGAGTTCCCTCAGGGAGAAAGATGGTTTTAAACCTTTGCCAGAGGAGGCTGGATATGCTTTTTTGGCTCTCACCTATATTCCTGTATTTCCCTCCTTAACCTGCTGTTTTCATCCATCTTCCGTGCCCCAGCACCTCTGTTTTACACCATTATCCTCTAAATTCCCAGTACAAACCACCTGCAGTCCTCACAGGTAAAGCATGGGTCTAGGAAAAGATACCTTCATCGCAGCCATAGGCTCAGGAGAGGGAAGTAATGTTTTTTTATCAGTTACACAAATGTCTGAAATGATTAAGTTTTTTAAATTCAGCACATTGATAATTCTGGTTGGCTTTAAGATATATATCAAAGATCATACTCCTACACATTCCCTGTAATTTGTGCAGCTATTTGACATTTTACATCATTTAGAGAAATGCTGGACATCTGCAGGGCACAAGAGGGCACTCAGTGTTTCCTTTCCACCTTCTGCATCCTCCAATGAGGATCTGGAGTCCATGCCAGGCAACAGACCCATCCCCTCCATCCCTGCACTGTGGAAGCAGCAACACTTCACTGCAGCAAATCATCTGTCATTTCTTGTTGATGCCATTTTCCCCCCTTATGTCCTCAGACTGTGTCATTACAGCCCATGCCTCTAAAGGTTAGAATAGCCTTCAGGGTAATGAGACCACCCTTGGAGGACTCGCAGTCCTAAGACTCTGGTCTTAACTCATCTTTTTCCAGTTAGAGCTGAAGGTAGTTGCCTAGACAACCAGTCTGATTCATCAGCAGTGAATTGTCAGGGCAACTGTCTCTGACCATACGTGGGATGCACTGAACAGCACTGTTGTGCAGCAGAAACTGCTGTCAGACATGGAAGGCCACCTCAAAACCACTGCAAGTTAAAAAGATAAAAGCTTCCACTGGGGTATCTGTTTGTTAAGCCAAAGATAGATTCTTTGCACTTGTTCACATCGAAAAATGGAGTACGGCTACTCCACATAAGGAAAGAAAAATATGTAGGCCAGGCACATAATACCATCACAGCACACTATGTATCCACATAACATGAGTATGTGCAGCCCTTCAGTGGTTTGTATGCAGCATCCTTTGTTTACACTACCTTTTGGGGCATATTACTAATGGAACATGGGAGGAAGTTCACTGTGTTGTTTCATGGAGAATTAGTTCTGCATTTCTTGTTGGCCTACAGCAAGGCACTTGGGTTGATTTCCAATTTTAAACATTTCTTCCCCTATGTTTTCTTTCAGAATATTTGCACTATAAGAAAACAAATATATACCTCAAATGTATTGGGGTAGGGGGGGCAGGATTCAGGGTAACATGTAATCATCTATTACTTAAAATATTTTATAGGGTTTTAGAAATATTTGAACATTTTTTCCCTCCAAAATTTAGCCAGTCTTATGAGATATCAATTATTTGTTTTCCCAGTGTATTTCAAACAGTACAGTCATAACTGAATAAAATACCCACTTACTCTATTTAATCAAGTTTCTCAACCAATAAAGAAATCACACAGCACAAATTCGAATACTGGTATTGCTCTTGAGCTTATATCTCTGGGTCCCTCACCTGTACTTTGCATGCTGCACTCATATCTCATCTCTCTGTGGAACTGATTAAGGTAGAATAAAATTGGAACTGAGAGTTTGATTTTCTCTCTGCAAACTAAGGTACAGTTGCTGCTGCTTAGGTGCTGCTAAGTCAGCAGCTGCAGTCTTGGTTTCAGAGTCTTACTCAGACTTATTTCAGAGTTACATTGCTGTTCCTATTCAGATTATGTCAGGCTCTCTTGTTCTTATATGCATTCATCCAATTCTATATTCCTTCTCCCAGAAGTGTGTCCAATCTGCCAGATGCACTTGGCTATCTAACCTCCAGCACCAAGTTCACTGCGAAGACCAAAAGGGAAGACATCTCATCACTTAATTGCAAAGAATTAAAGGCAGGGCTCCACATTTTAATGTGTGGTTTTGCTATTTTAAATACTTGGGGTTTGGGTGGGAGTTGGGGATAAGCCTTTTGATTTTGCTTTCTTCCAAACTTCTGACAAATTCTGCTCTCAGCTAAATTCCCCTCATCCCCTGCTTCTGAGTGGCCAAAAAAAAAGTCTCTAAATAGATATTTTGTACTTTCATATAGATCTTATTCTTCTCTAATCACAAATTAGGATTGAAGTGTTCTTGTTTGATCAGAGATCAAACTTATTGAAATTCCAGTATTAAAGCTTCTATATTTTTAATGTAAGCAAAAGGCTACTTTGTGAAACAATTTGCTGTGGAGTTAGGGAATATTGTGTTCTACATGAGCTTCACTTACCACAATTTTTCATATTGCTTATCATTATTTGGGTGTCAGGGTCCTATTTAAGTCACCTTCAGTTGCTCTGAAGTCCATTATAATTAGACCAGCAGTGCTGTCAGGGCTCAAACATCCACTTTCCAACATAGGGGGGTGCTTGCAAGTAGGCCTCTAATGGGGCCATCTGAGCAAAGTGCACATATGACTACAACTGTATGATTTCTGATTGCCCCACTACCCTTGATTTATTTAGTAGGTGTCAAAGTATGAAAAACAAGCATTGCTGGGGTTATCTGGCTGTTTCCAGATCTGTAAGAAGGATACACTTCAGAAACATCCCCTTGCTAGTATGGGCAGGGAGAAGATGTGACATTTCAAACACAGCAGTGGAACAGTGTCCCCTGCCTATACCTAAACTATTCTGCAATTGCTATGAGAAAGACTTCCCAGGATTTCCAACCAATGGTCCAGACTACAAATTTAAACCAAATGCTTGGAACCCAGGCATCTGGCAAGCTCAGCTCTGAAAATGCTAATCACACTCAGCTGGACACTCAGTGCTTCCCTTTCTCTGCCAGCCTTTGTCAATATTGCAAAATGACCGCATAACACAAATGTTTCCTAGTAAAAGCCTAGCCCTCCAAGACCCTTTGTATCTCTGAGCCTCAAACCAGCCCAGTATGGCCACAGCTTTACTTCTGTTAGTGGGACTGTTCTCCTCCCTGTGTGCCTCAGGCACCCCTAGCACCTGGGGACAACCTGGAGGACAGAAGTGTTCTGCTGTGGGAACAGTGACTTGTGTTCAAAACCACAAATTTCTGCCCAGTATCATGTAATATGAGTGTCTCAGAAAAACATATGCCTACTTACAAGGAATTGAGGATTTCTCATACAATCAACACTTTGTTGCCCAGTAGAGTACAAGAACAAGGTATCTTGCCAATCATCCTCAGGAGCCATAGGCAACCAAGCACAGCATCTACCGCATCTCTTCTCCTGCATCCCACAGGTCACAGGAACAGTTATACTTTCAATTCTCAACAAGAACCTGTGGCAATTATTATATTTTTCCTTCATAGTCTCTGTGCAAACACCAGGCTTATATTTTCTTGATTAGAGGATCTGGAATGACACAGGAATGACAAACTGCCTGCAGTATTTTGAGGAGGCCAAGGAATGTTATCACTTCTCTAAACACATTGGGTGTTATTCAGCATTCAGCCAAAATGTTACTAACTCCTTACACCTCTAAAACACTAGATTATTCACTTCTCAATCCCCCTCCCCCGCCCCTAAATGGGATTCTTCTATGAAGGATTCTGAGATTGGTCATCTAAACTCACTCACAGTATCATAGAAAGGTTCAGGTTAGAAGGGACCTTAAAAATCATGTAGTTCCAGCCCTCCTGCTATGGGCAGGGACACCTTCCACTAGTCCAGGTTGTTCAAAGTCCCAGCCAGCCAGCTCTTGAACACTTCTAGTAATGGGGCATCCACAACTTCTTTGGGCAACCTGTTCTAGTGCCTCACCACCCTCACGGTAAAGAATTTATTCCCTAAATCTACCCTCTAATCTAATCTAAATCTACATCTACACTCTTTCAGTTTAAAACTATTACCCAGGTAATATCCCAGTATTATCATTTGATAAAGATACTTGGATTGGTTTAGCAGACTGATGCTCTGGTTAAATCACAGAACAAAACTGTCTTAATCAGAAAAAGATTGGAAATTAGTTATATTAAAAGGGGCCAATACTTGCAAATTTACTGACAACCACAGCTTTAGAAAGTAAATTCAAGGTTTATACTCATCCCATCTGAAAAATCAAGTCAGAAAATAAGCAACATATTTTCCAGGTGAAATAATTACTTAATTAGTGACAGTAAAGTAATGAGCACCTCATCAGTTTGCTGTTTAAACAGCAAACAAGCCATTATCATGTATGTCTGGCAAACAAGTCTTGGTGAGTTGAGAGATATATTTATGACAAAAGATAACTCCTAATAACAGGAGCCATTTCACATTCAACATGAAAGAGTAAAAGACAAAAAAAGTATTTCAGAAGCATTTCAATAATTTTTGTGACGTCTAAAATAAACATTTTAACATGATCAAGCCTTGAAGACAAAGCTAAGCTCCTTGTCTGCTCAAGATTTCTGCCTTTTATATTAATCTAGAAATACCTTGTAGTTTTGAGAATGCATGTGAGTTATCTTCAACATCTTCCTAATGACTTAGTAACAAACAACTTTTATGTAGCCAACGTAGAACTTGAATGAGAAGACCACTCCTTTGAAATCTAAAATATACCAAAACCTTGACCAAGGAAATGGTACTTTATAAAGTCTGCACCCTATAGAGGACTTATAAAGAAAAATCTGCTGGCTCATAAATACCAGAGTGGTATTGTTGGTTCAGCAATTTTATCTGTCCTGTTCTTTTGTACATGGTGTAGGAAATGCTTGACGTTCTATCAACATAGAGACAGCCAGATCGGACTCAGTTGCCTACAGCAATAAGGGTATTAAACTGCCAAATCCCACCTCCAATTCACTGGGCACAAACCCCACGCTATGCAACAACGTTTTATAAATCACCGAAGAAAAGGTATTGTGCTGCTGACTCTGAGCCACATGAAGATGGAGCATCAGCCATCTGCACTGTCACTGGTCTTGCATGCTTTAAAAAAAGGCAAACCTCCATCACCACTAGGGACAACGGGCCAAGCCCAGGCTGAAGTAAGCAACCCAGTCTCCACCATCCTTCCTATTCCTCGCTGTTTAAGTGATGGAGCTTTACCTTGTTTTTATAGCAAAGCACTGCTGACTAGAAAGGACTGGGTAGGATTACTAAAAATGTTGCCTGTTTTATCAAGGGGGATGAGCAGGCTCAAAATTAGTTAAACTACATACACTTCTGCATTATTCTCACATTTCAAAATGATAGTCTCAATTACTGATGACAGTTTCTGCTAATGGAAGAAATGCATAGAGTGAGAAAATAAAAAGTTTCTGGACCTGTCAGGCCTCAGGAAGAAATGCCGGTACCCCATGTTAAAAGCCTCTTCATTGTTGCTCATAAAGGCTGGACCTGGAGGCGGGGGGGGAAGCCTGCTATGTTATTAGTCGTGATATATTTCAGCCCTCTTGTTCTCAGAGAAAAACAATTAATTTAAAAGCCTCTGAAAAGCAGGAGCAGCACACCAGAGTGCTTTGGCATGACTGCAGGAGTATGACATAGTTGGACAAAAAAGGCTTTTTTTCCCCCTCCTACAAGAACCTCAGGGAATTCAGCTTCCCCTCAGTAACTCATGCAATCTACATAAAGCTATTTTTTGCCACAGGCACTCAGTGCTTTGTGGCTGAGCGCTCTGGAGTAACACTTCTTGGTAACACATATTCTTGGCAACCAAACAGTCACTCAGGGGCTTGCTCATAAAGCGGGGAAAACATGAAGGAAAATTGCCCAGGACTGGCTTCCCCAAACCTTAACAATAACCAGAGAGTAAAGGATTGTCTATTTTATATAGACACATTTCCGAACTTTGCAAGCACCTCTGCTACAAAAAGTGCTGAGCAGTTTCAGTGACAGTGGTGACATGCATTGAAGGAGTTGGGCTGCCTGTCTTCTAGTCTGTGGGGCTGCCCAGGACATGGACTGTACCTTTCATGATGCAAACTCCAGGAAATGAGACCTACCTTCCATATGAGAGTAACGTTTTCTGATGAGTGCCTTAAGACAGGAAGTAGGAATAAGGTGTATTTATTCAATTAAATAGAACTTTGATGTTGATTTAATAAAAAAATGTGAAGGAATTATGCCTCATAACACCTCGCAAGGCAGATGAATATGATGTATATTTGGCAGGTAGAGGGGAAAAAAGAGAATGCACATGCAGGGTTTGAGGCAGGGGAGCTACCTAAACTTATGGCAGCTGAATATACAAGTCAGATTTGGCTGCTATTTGGGAAGAGGGTTTCCCATTCCTTCTTCCCTTTCTTACCCTGTATTTTGAGAGTCAAGGAGAGGAAAGTTGGGTAAATGCCATCAGCACCTCTCCCCACCCAACTTCCTAAACAAGGTGCTAGTCTTTCCTTTGTATTTCCTTTGAAAGAAGTGCTGAGGATGCAGTCAGCACTCCCAGCCAGACACATTTTACAGGAGACAACACTTGAGAGCAGAGAGCAGTTTGCAGCTCTGTACAAAAGCACAGGAGGAAATTTGGAATGAGCTGAGCCTGTTCCAGCTTCTGGAGCCAGGTCCTCGGGAGATGGCTTTGCTGGCAGCATTTATACTGCCACTTGCCTTCACATGGCAGTCACTGTTTGATGCTACAGGTTCCTGCTCGTCTTCTATTTCAGACAGCATGTTTCTGAAATGAAATTAATTTGATTTGCCCTTTAAAAAAAGAAAAAAAAGCTTACCCCATATTTTAAAATATTTTAAATTAAAAGAATAAAAGAAGAAGGCTTTCTAATTAAAAAAACCCAAAAAACAACAACACACACACAAAAAAAAACCAACCCCAAAACACAAGAGAAGGTCACTAATGATGTAAATTTCCTCCACTACAGAGAGGCCTGGTTGCAAGCCCACCATTGCGCATGCAAGGCTTTCACCACTGCAAAGTGTGCTCGCAGCACAACCACCACAAGGTAATACTGTTTCAGAACATGATTAATACCTCAACATAATAGCTCATATTGCTCTGGCCAACTGTCAGATAATCCACTAGTACGACAACACAGATGTAATTCAGAAGGCAACTGAATCCTCCATGCGACAGCTCAGGCAAGGGCTAAACTAAGTGAACAGCTGTGAAGATCCACCCTCACTTTCTCTGGCCTTGTCCACTGCTAAGGTGCAACAAAAATAGTACCTGATTATTTTTTCGATGGTCCATCACCAGGGATGCAACTGCAGTAAAATTGGAAAGAAAAGACAAGACTGCAAAGTAGTAGGGAAAAAAAAAGGAATAGAAAGGAGAGGACTTGAAAGAGATGGAAGAAAACAAGCACTTTTCCTAATCTTCATGTAGTTTTAAAGGGACATTTCCCTCACAAACACTTTTCCAAACTGAGGGATGAGAAGGCTGGATGGCAGAGATAACATGAAGCATGCCAGGAGTTCTCAGGGAGCATCACAGAGTGAACTTCACCAGAAGCATCTAATTCTAGATACTTCTCATCTTCTGACATCTGATAACAAACATCCCTCCTACACCTGGGCGAGCAAAAGACTGAGAGCAGTTGGCTGACTTCGGCACCAAATTCCTCAAGATATACTGCATCTTCCTGCTTCCTTAGCAATGTTCTGTGACTTACACTCTCAGATTATTTTTCTTTCAAATCCATAATCAGAACACTCATAAGCCTGTCTGGGGCCAGGACAGAAGGTGCAAAGCTGCTGTTAAATGTCAGCCCACAAGGCTGTAACTGAAACAAAGCTGAACTCAAAACAAATCAGGACCGCCACAGTGACATATTCCCCTGGTACCTTTGCTCTTCTCCCTTCTTCTGGCAGAGCCAGGTATCAAGGCTGCCCTTGTGCATAACATTCAGGCAAAGGTGAATTTTAAGTTATTCTAACAAACATTGAAGAACAATCTCACCAAATTATAGTCAGTGGTATCCGAGTGCAGATATGAATTACACAGGGACAGGTTTTTCAGTTGTCTCAAAAAATAAGTTATAACTTATAGACCTGCTGTCACTTATGCATGGAAAAATTTGACAGTACATGTGGACAGAATCCAAGTAACATTAGAAAACTTTTTGCATAATTTCTGTACCGTATTAGAAGGCTGAATCTTAGATACTTCAGAAAAGCTCATTAAAGGGCTCTAGTATTGTTCTCTGCTACATAATCTACTTTATCACTCCCTCTCTCCTTGCCTATTCTTATCCAAGTCACCTACCCTGACTTTCCAACTACCTACACAAGAGTGAAGAGAAACTTAGTAAAAACTTTGATTCACTGTATTTTCAACACTGACATACATTATCTCATTTACTGTAACAGAATTCAGAATTTGTGTTCAGCTGGACCATGACTGAAATGACATCAAAAAGGTAAAATTAGATGCTACAGCTGTAGAAAAAAAGGGCAATCATATGATAAAGAAGCCAGAGACCTGCAAACTCACTCAGAGCCTCACACCACTACTGGAGGCACAAGCACTTCTATGCTGCTCAGTACACAAGAATACTAAACACATAAAATTACTACCAGCTGCTTTTTCTGGCAGAGTCTAGGCTGAACAATGAGCCAGAAAGGTAACGGATAAAGTGCAAACTGATAATCTTTGCAATGTTCTTTGGCAAGATTCATAAGATCCACAGAAAAGGGACTTAAGCACATATGTCAAATCATGCAGGCTATCGCATGGTTTAATGGGCACAAAATGCAGGCAAAGATAGATTTTTAGCAGAAAGATAATTTTCAATGCCAAAAAGTCAAGATGAGACAAAGATAAATGCACAGCTTCCACTAACTGGCAAGTTTAACACAGCGGGAACAGCACTCAGCATCACTCTGCACCCACAATCCAGGGCTGTTCCCACAGCACAGCACCTCCAGGCTGGACTGGAATGCTTCACACAGCACGAGCAGAGAAAGCACAGCAGAGAACCCATGCTTGTTAATAAAAGACAAGAGCTTACCCAAACAACTGCATTCTTGCGTACTGAGATGGGAACAGTCACAATTTGTCTCCCACACATACAACATCCTTATGTTTGACTCTTAATTCAGCACTTCATTTGCATTACATTAGCAAATCTACAGCACAATCAAGACAACAGAAAAGACCCGCTGCAATGGATAAGAAAAAATGCTTATGTTTCTATAGACATTTTACTCTAGTTACATTTTAAAACAACCTATTAATCCATATAGGTTTTCCAGTGAATGAATCAAATGTATGTATAACATATGGTAAAAACACTACAAAGAACAAAGTTTGGTCACCACATTTGAGCTTCAGTTGCACACACAAGCACAGATATGTCTGTTTGGGATGCCTGCAGTCTCAACCTGCCTAGAAGGATGGCTACTGGACAAATTTTGGGTTCATTTACTCAGGTGCACAAGATGGGCTACATGCAGCAAGGCCACATTTCCCTTTGCCTTAATGGCAGCTGATGCCCAGAAGAGACAGTAAGTAACAGGAAAATATCATTGCCTTCCCTCCCAGCCTCCAGAGCAAAAGGCAGCGTATTTGCATTTAATGATACTGTGTTTAACATGACGTATTTAAAAATCCCTGTATTCAGACTGAAGCTCAACTCTAGGCCTAAACTCTGAGAATAATGAACAGAAATAGCTGTGGCTTAGCCTCAGCTCCCTTGCAAAGAGCAGCGCTCCAGCACTGGGAGCTGATAGGAGGAGCACACCTCTGCAGAAGGGACAACTCAGACACCAGCAAAAGCACTGTATGTTATACAGTTGCTCGTTATTTTTCATAAAAGAAAGCAAACATCTGTGATAGAACTCTTTCCAAATACAAGCAGACAGTGGCAAGAAAAGCTCTGGCTTTTAACAAGTCTGGAACATTAAATCTCAGCTCTGATTTAAGGCCAGTTCTTATTTTTCAGCTCCAAATTCCTTTTCTTGCAATATATACACATAAATTCCAAGCACGAGTAAATTGCCTTGGATCTCAATTAGCTCATTGTTTTGGGAATCATTTTACATTTGCAAAAGGATGCATGAAAATTGCCCAGAGTCTGATATGAACATCTTTGACTGTAATATTCAACATCTCATGCTCCTGAAGTTAATCCTTTTAATGTGATTAGCAGAAGAACAGAAGGGTTGTAAGGAGGGACTTAAATGGGCTTTGGCCTCAACCTGGGTTCATAGTCCAGACCAGCTCCTACGCTTCTTGTATGAGTGGCCCAAACTGAATTTCAAAATCCCCACTAATTAGATACATTTGAGGAATTACAAGGAAAGAGAAAAGAAAAATAGAGCGTTCTGGAGAGAAAATGAAGTTTATATTGTGTGTGCTTAGGGTGAAAAGAGTGACATTTTGGGGGCGGTGATGTGGGTGATGCACTTCCTGGAAAAACATGGTGGTATGTCTGTGCATCCTGAAGAACACACCTGGGAAGAAAACCACTGATGCCTTCAGCATCCAGGGCAAAATTACAGGTTCCAAGATGATGCACATCTATCAGTGTAGGGCTTTCAGGCCTGTTTGAAGCACAGTGTTGTGCAGTACTCACAGGTTACTGCGAGTACCGTAAAAGCTTCTGTGCACAGAGGAAGTTAGAGCCCAGCTCCAGTCTCATTGCTTCCCAGTTCCTTCTCAGTTTCACTCACTTGTTGCTAGTACAAGAGTATAAACTATTCATTATTTAGAAGGTTTCATCTTCAGAAAGCTGCATTGCACAAGTTAGCTCTCCTGATGTTCATTTAGATGCATTTAATTAAAACCAGCTCAATCCACAGACCACACACATCATGCTTGGTAGACATGTTCATAAACAACAATAATTCACATGAACTCACAAATCAACTCACCTGCTCTGTAGTGAGACATTGAACCTGTTTAATACTGAACAGCTACCAGTTCCCTTACTGACCCCTCTATTTCCCCCTTCAAATTTATCTGCACCTTCCCACCAAAGAGCCTGCTCAGGTCTGATGCAGTGTTTCACGATACAGATGATAACTCCATTCTGAAAACTGTTTCAAAACTCTTAGATCCTGCTATGAAGCCCAAATGCTGTTACTTCTTCCTAAACATAGCTTAAACATTAAAAAGTAGAACACAATTTCTTTAGCTAAAGATGTTAAAAAAATATGATGGAGCAAGAGATAGACTTTAACCAGTAACTTCAGCTTGAGAAAGTCCATAGAGTTGCACTTCAATAGTACTATGTGGGGGAAAAAAATAAATAATCAAGAGAGGAATAAAATACAAACACAGTTTTATTATTAGGAAATGCAACTTCCTGCAGACAAGCAAAATGGTCTGTGTGGAGGCAGCCTCTCCTGAAACGGCTGCCTGATTAATATCTCTTGATGAGTCCCTCTGGACAGCTTCCTTACACAGCCCCAGCCTCGCAGAGAAGCAGAGCTCTCCCAGCTCTCAAGGAGCACCTTTACCCAGTCAGGCAAATGCCCTGCGTTTTGCTAGCATTTTAGATTACAGCTCTGCAAATTATCTTGCAAAGTCATACATAGAAAAGCCACATTGAGCATGAAGGAATTGGCTTTGAGACTTCATGGGTCCCAGCAGAAGACATTTGAATAGGATTTTAAAGCTGGAAAAGTTTAACTTCAAGAAATAGGTTGTGAAGGATTGCCAGCAAACCGTGAACACAGGAGTGAATCTAGGTAAGCATGCACAATTAACCAAGAGTATATTGATAGTTTAACATTAATATCAATGTGATCAGTGCCAACAGGGACTATAAGGAACTATAAGGAACTATTCCACCCTGCAAACTGTTTGTGCTCATAGACAGTAAAAATGCACAGCAGGAAGGGAATATACTGCTGGTGATGCATGAAACAGTGAGATTTCAAAATGAACTGGAATTTCCAAAACAGAAGAGAGCTATCTCTGGAGCAACAGCATTTAACTCCAGCTAGGAGACTATTGCCACAATCTTGTCTCACTAAGGACCCACAAATTGGTGCAGAAATTTGAACTGACACATTTACTGGAACAGCAAGTAATTGGATGTTTGACACGCTGTGGCAGCTTGTTAGAGCAACATGACCATAACATGACATGGCAAAGGAACTATACACATATCACAGCAAGTTTATAAAGACAAGGAAATAATTATATATATTTTTAAGGAAGGTAACTTACCTGACTGAATGCCCACGTAGTAGACTTCTAGAGACAAATGGCAATTTAAAGAGTACTTTATCTTGTGCTAATTTGTTGTCATTTTACACTTCAAAGATCTGCATTCCTCTGTGAGCAACTTTGGTTTTGTACCAACTGTTGAAGACTTCCCCTGTTCTTAACCTTGCTGTTCAAACACTTCATATATATCCAAGTGTTGAATAATCCCTCTCTTTTACCAATACAGGTGACTGCTGCCAGAACTCAGTTGGGTCATCTCAAAGCCTCATACTATACTCATTTTTCAGAGACACAAAGAATAAACAAAACTCAACAGGTCCAAAATGACATTATTTGCTGGCCTGGGGGCACTTGGGGTTAAGCTGAGCCACCTGTGTGAGCAGTGAACCCTCCTTCCCGTGAACCATGGGCTCTGCTCGCCCACATATCTCCAAGACAGGGAGTGCCCCACACCTGCTTGGAAGTACTGCACTTGCCACTAGCCAGGAGCACAAAGCCAAAGGCAACAGGCTTTCAGGGTGCCAGAAACATAAACCAGCTGTCGCCCATTTCAACCTTCTCTAGAAAGTGATGGTTACGGATGTAGCGAAACAAAGAGGTGCTTGTTAACTTGATAAATGTGACCACATGTGAGGCTATGGTTTTAGCTCAGCATATGGGTCAGAAGACCCTGCCTACTTGGGTACAGCAAAATAAAGATCAGTTTTAGCCTTTGCAAAGAACAGAATTAACTGTATATTATTTTTCTTTTTCCCCTAAAATCGGTGGTGAGCAAGCTTCCCCAGACCCCATCAGCCTGCCACAGCTGTGTGCGCTCTCACTTGCAGGCCGACTGCATGTGCAGCACCCACCACGTGCTGAGCCAACAGCCAGGATTGCCTTTCTCTCCTGATTCATTTAATTTCAACCCTCTCTGTGGGTTTTCACAGTAAACATTATTTCTCAGACTTACATTAGTAGGGATATTTACCCAAATTATATACTGGAGAGAGAAAAGGTAGTCTTTTTATGACAATGCAGACCTTGAGAGACAAGGCAGATTTTTCTTTAAGATACTATCTCATTATGAAAGCTGCAGCGAGAGCACAGAGAGTCTGACAGCTCAGAGACGTCCTTGTATAGTGCACACATTCAGGCACAGAAGATACTGTGAATTTTGTGCCCCAGCAGTGAAAATGAGACACTTGGGGTGTATTTTAGACACAGTAACAACAGGCACTCACACAGAACATGCAATAAGACCAGAGGAAAGAGAAAAGTGCTAATAAGATATACCAGAGCAGCATTTCTTATGGCACATCACACACCATTCCCTTTGTGGCCATTTGTGCTAGTTTCCTGTTGCTCCTTCTATTCTGAAGAAATTGCCTTCTACTCTGAAGAAATGTTTGAGTCAACTTCATGGCCAAAGAATGCAATTTTGAAGCATAAAGCTTTACAGAGGCCTTGGAACTTTAATAGAGGTCTACAAAATGTACCTACAAAAGTTATGTGTATTTTGTTTCTCCTTTTCTCCCCATCATCTTCTGAAAGAAGTATTGTTACAAAATTTGTTAACATCATTAAAATCTGTTAAAGTATAAATGAGCTCTGACCATGAAGAACATTGACTGTCAACACAATACTAAGATAGTTTGCGGTATCACCCTCTGAGCTTCTTATTTAGAGACTATACTGCTCAGACCACATCTTCACAAACAAAAATTTGTATTTTTAATAGCATGCCTTTAAAAACTACTTTAAACTTAAGAATTCCTGCTAGGCTGCCAAAAACAAACAGCCAAAAAAACCCCAACCAACCAAAACCAAAACACAAAACCCTATTTCTGTTTTCATATTAGAACTACATCTACTAGAACTCATGTAGGGGGTAACAAAAGATGGCAACAGCATTTATTCCACATTTCATTTCAATAGCCATCTACCAGAGAGTAGATAGGAAGCACAGAAAGCCTATATTGTATGATAATACCCTTCAACCACTGAAGTTCTCCACTTTTTTTACTAGTATTTGAGAGAAGTAATATTGTTGGTACTGACCAAAATTGGAAAAACCTAGAGCTAAATTTCAGTGAGATGTGGAGGAAGTCTAAAGTATGTGTGGATGAGGAACCAGCCACTAAGCATAGGAATTGCCAGCTCTAGGCTGTTGATGTAGATTTCAAGGACCACAATCCAATTTGGAAGGCAGAATGCAAAGTCCCACACTAGCATTCCTGAGAGGGGCCTCACTGAAAACCTCAGATGGGCTATCAAGTTTTACACACCAGTGAGGTCCATTGATTGCTATGGCCCAATACATGCACTTATATAGGAGAGAATGAAATTACTGTGAGCACACAAGTGGCATCTTCCAAGCTGAGACAACTCTCATAAGTGATTGTCCATTTTCACTGTAAAATCTTAAATAGTAAGTTTATTATGGATAAACTGAAGATCAGCTGTAGCAGTGGTTTTCCTTTTAAAACTTTGCCCTTGGCTCTCATCCCTGAGCTTCGGGAGGGGGTGTGTGTGTGTGTGTGTGATATTTACTGCTCCAAGGACAGTTCTTGTGTTTGTTAGAATCACAATACCATGCATGAGGCAAGTAGGTTTAAAATATTTTCTCAGGTACTTCTGTTTAAGAAGCTTTAAAATTTCCCCTTCAGCAAAGTGGGAGCAGAAGTTTTTTCTCTCACAGCTCTCTCTCAGGCTGCCACAAGCCACCACACAGCCTCCAGACAATGCACACCTCAGGTCACAAGATGGCAGAGAAAAGAAGGAGGGTGGTGGTTCCCTCCCCAACCCCCTTCCTCAGTGTGCTACCTCCCCTTAAGAGCAGACAAGTAACCTCTCAACAGTGGTTCGGTGTCATTATGTGCCCTTCATCTCCCGATCAGCACACAGGGCCTGAGGCAATTCTGCTGCAAATGTAGAGAGGAGCTGCTCTTCAGTGTTAAGTTCACTGGCTGCAGCAAGCACCCAAGGAGCTAACAAGTGTATATGGTTCAGTATTTCACCACTGATACTTTAAAGAAAAGAAGGAAGAAGAAGTTACAGTTTCCCTAAGAAACTGCTTTTGTCTGAAGTTTGGAGGACATCTCCTGTTTACTGATTGATGACAGCTTGTCCCAGAAAAGATCAAGGCAGAGAAGTTTAAAAACCTTCAAAAATGAGATCCAAGATCAAACCCCTCCAACACCATGACCCAAATATACAATCACAGCTTTTCAGCACAGAATAAAAAAAAAAGCAAAACAGAAATAGCAGCTTCAGAAGGGAGCCATGAACAACGCTGATGTGCAGAACAGACCAAAGAGAAGATCAATAGAAAAAAGTTTCCAGCTGTCTCCAACAGTTGAAACATCCTGGGAAAAAGTTCCCCAAAATATACTTCCAAATGCTAGCAGATAAAGCCTACATAATTCACAAACTGGTAATTCACAAGCCCAGCATAGCTGTGCTAAAGTCCTCCAGGAAAACAGAACAACAGAAAATAAGTAAAATAAGTATGGAAACGAAGCAATGAAGATAGGGGAGAAAGACTGTGAATGTATTGGTCTGCAGAAGAAACATGTGAAAGCAGGGAAGCAACAATGGCTTTTACTGCCTTCACAGCTGGCATTTTATTGTGGGTGGGTGGCTGTTTGTGTTTTGGGGTTTTTATTTTGTTTGGGTTTTTTTTGTTCATTTGGTTTTTTGTTTTGTTTTTAATTAACAACACTAACACCTTTGTCCATGCATAGGCATTCAGTTTGTCTGCAGGTTACCCATTCCTTCTACTGCAAAGCTTTCTACTGCTCCTGCAGAAACCTTTCTGGACTAGCTATCCAGTTGTGGCCTTCATCATATGAGCTATGCACAGTCCACTGAAAAACCTTGCAAAATCTCACAGTCTACCACCAGCTTACAAAGCTCATCCAAATGCACACAGCAGATTCCCAGTCTGCAGTATTTACCCATATATTGGATTTCAAACTGGTCTCCTGCACCCATGGGCTGACTGAACACTGCATAGTTTCCTAGAACTGCCTTCCCACAGCTTGGATTTGGCTATATACATGGCATCAGAGCTCCTTCAAGCCTGCACAAGCACACTTCAGTGGTGAAACTTGGGTGGGATTGTTGAGACTTAATTTTCTGTCCATCTGATCTCTGGCTGTGCTTTGAGGGAAACTGGTATCTCAGCTCATAAGAATAACTCTTCAGTCTTATACTAGCCAAAACCTAGCCTGCATTTTCACCTTTCTATCATATTAGTGACTCCTCTCTCTGAGCTTCCATTTCCACAAGGGTGTGATAGGAAGCACTCTGCAAGACTTCCATTTGCCACCTCCCTTTCCAGAGAGCGCCAGTACAAGATGGTTTCTGAATACCTCATCTTCATTTCACTCCTGACACTGGATGTTTTCAGTAACTGCTTGGCTCTAAGTTGCCTTGAAGAAGTAAACTTCAGTGTTCAAGTCCTGCCTGACCAATGCTGGGTATCACCAGCAACTGTCGCAGCACTAAGTAGAGCCCCTTAAAAGTACAATTCCCTGCATACAGACCATGAACTCCTACAGGAGCACATCAAATCCCAAAAGAGTGCTATGTGGAGGCTCTTAGACCCACATGGATGACATCTGAAATCAGTGAACCAGGACAGGTGAATGCTTCCTGAGGAGCTCGATGAGGAAATGCTGTGCTAGCCCTCACACAGCATCCCTGGGAGTGAGGTGCTGCATGGCCACTGGACAAGGCTGGAGAGAGGCAACAAGAGTGCTGGTGGGCAACAGCCCAGCTGTCAAAACATGCACCAGCACTGAAAACCGAGAACATGAAAAATGGCATGTTTGGCTCCACTCTGGGAGAAAAGCATTTCTGCACAGCCAGGGGGCATAAGCATAGTGAGCAAGTAGCACTTTGCTCAAGAGGAAAAGAAACCAAATTGAAATAAGTAGTAACTGTCCAGAGAAGAGCCTACTGCTGAGGGCAGAGGCTGAAAGAGAGTCATCTTCTATAAATTAGCTGGCTGACTCCAGAAGTCCCAAGCATTTCTAGAACCTTCAAAATACCCTCAGTTTTTGTTAAAATTGCTGCCTATCCTCTGCTTTTGGTTGGCAACACTCAGGATTTCAAGGAAATCATCACATCAAAAGAGGAGGAAAGCTAAGACCTGCGGAGATAAGGCTGGCCTTTTAGGAAGGCCAATAAGTCGTATGTGGAAATGCCACATGTGATCATTAAGAAACTTTTCACATTCTACCTGTTTCTTTTTCACATACACACTGGTCTAGTTTGGCAGTGGGGAGCTTTGCATTGATTAGGAGAGCAGCTGAGGTGAACTTTGCTGAACAGGCTGTTCTCATTGCATGGGGCTCCCTCGCTTCAAGTTTTGCAGTCAGTGTTTGGACTTGCTCTTCATTGCACAAGCTACCTACAGGAATGAGCAGTGGTTTTACTGTTGAGAAATCCTGTGCAGCAATTCTATAGGAAGACCACAATCCCACGTCTAAATGCTGAGATACACAACAAATGCCAGATAAACCCCACCAGAAAGCTTTCATCTGCAAGGCGCAGGCTTGGCTAGTTAGAAGGGACATAGTAGAAAACCACAGAAAAGAGAGGAGTTGCTATCAGTCATCTCACAGAGTCCAGAGGCCAAAACCTCTGTTTAATGCCCTTCACCTGATTTAATTGACAACAAGCATTTTTTAAAATGAGCAATGAAATTGTATTTACAGGAGGCAACACCTGCTCCATCAGCCCTGTCCCTCTATAACTGCAGTGCAGGTTCATGGAAGCCAACACCAAGAGAAGAAACCTGGGTGTGCATCCAGAGGAGCAGTCATTGGCTTTTGCTCAGCACTTGGCTTTTCACATCTGCACAGACAGGTATGTGCTTACTCCCGTCCGCACCCAGGGAAACAGAGGAGGGGGTAGGGAAGCAAAAAAAACCCAACACAGTAACTTTTGCAGGTCACACAGTAATGAGCAACAGAGCTAATAATTGTAAATATTATGGTTTTAATCACCACCAACAACAAAATACCAGTTATGCTTTCTTTTCTGCTAGCTGATGTTGGAGGAACCCTGGCCCAAAACATGCTGCCACAGAACTAGCACCCCAAGAGTAGCTGTGACTTTTTGTGGCCACTGGTGAAGAGGAATAACCCAGGAATTATCACTTCATTTCACAGGACTCTTGTAAATTAGGTAAGCATTATTAGCCCTGCTTTACAAGCAGCAGTGTTTCTTGCCCAAGGTTATAAATATGCCTTGAGGAAGGAGCAAATTACATTATTTAACTTGACTAGCATAGCTCCTACAACCCACTACACTGGAGCTCAACTTTCATGAAGTCTTGTGATAACTATTTTCTCGTCTCATCATGTAAGTAGTTGTGGGATGATCTCAGCCCCTGGGGGCTTCACATGAGCCTGCAGGTCAGGAAAGGTATCCAACACTCCACTGGAACAGAGCCCAGGGTGGGGGGGGCCCATGTTCCCAGGCTTTGGCATGCAGCACAGATGATCAAAACAGGTACCCCTCCTTTCCTTCCATCCCTGGCAGAAAGTTTCTCAAACCTTTTTTTTCTGTCATTACTCAGTGAGATCAAAGGTGGGGCAGTGAACATGCTCCAGCTGCCAGTGACAGACACCAGGGTCATAAAGGGGCGCAGTGGGACAGGCTCAGTGTGTGAAACAGTTCTGCACCATTTTTCAGAAAGGGAAGACTGTGGGTAAAAGCAGCAATTCCCTCATCAGCCTCCCAGCACTGAAAATAGATACAGTACACAGGCATCAGTTCATAGAGGTTAGGCTTACTGAGGAAAAAAATCTCAAAAAAAAAAATGGAAACTGGCCACCAGTAAAACAGCTAGGCCACTGAAATACTGCATTTCTCCCCACCCTGATGCAGTACAAAAGCCAAGCAGGCAAGTGCAGCACACCTCCCAGGTGCAGGGCTAATAAACAGTAATCAGCAACTTCCGTCATGCTAAGGAAGGATGAAAACTGGGGAAATAGATTGGAAGCAATACATCAGGTTAAATCAAAAGGCAATAGCTCTGGGAGAAAGCATCCAAGAGGAGGTTTTATGAAATACCTGGATTGTTTACTGTGGGGTTAGGATATCAAAACTGCTGCAAACTTAGACTGTATGGGGCAGAGCTCTCAATACTGCTGTTTCTGAGGTCATGGCACCAGATGGAAAGCATCCTCTATATTGGAGAATATATGTACAAAAAACACAGCTTGTTGTATAACTCAGCTTTGCATATACCTAAATATGTACACATTTTCTTAAAGGAAACATTTTTGCCATTGCCACCACTGTATGCATCTGTATACGTTTTGTGCTAAGGCAGTATGAATGTACTGAAAATGAGTGAAACTCTCTAGATGCATGTATAAACCATATAAACCCATGTACTCAGGGAACACGAGCAATATCAAATACGTGTTTAAACAAACACTGAAAACCCACTTCCAAAAGGTTATTTCTCCAGAGTGTTGTGGTAGCTCACGGTAGTGATTCAGTGAGATGCTAATACGGTTTAGCATCTGACTCCATTTCGGCTGTAACATTTACACAGACAAAAAGTGAAAAAGTATGAAGTTTGTGCCTCTTCTTTTTTATCCAAGCTTGAAGAAACTGCCAATCACAACCAGGAATCACATAAAGGCAAAACTAATGCTACAATAATTTTCCATCGCCCAGAAGAAGAAAAACACGCATACGTTGTTGCATCTTGATACGAAACATGGTGTGAGTATATGAGCCGTTTCAGTGAGACACCTAGTTCAGCCCCCTCAGCTCTGTGGTACTCAGGCTCTAAACAGTGCTCCTCACAGCTTTTTCTTGGAAATACCACTTTATCACTCTTAGCCACAACCTGGCTCCCTGGCCTCATCCTTTCCCAAGCTTTAGTTTATATTTGTAGAAAATACCTAGGTGCTGGCTTTGAATAGTAGTTACTAGAGATCATGTTTCAGAAGTCCAGGCAACAACTCAGGCAATTACTGCATCTCAGTCGCCCTGCTCAGAGGGGGAACCTCGTAAAACCTTTGTGCCGTATCGTTTGGTGCTGGGAATAACCCCCAGTCCTCCCACATCAGGGCAACACTACCACCCTGGTCTCCAGACAGACACCTGCTAAACAGCAACAAATGCTGCTGCTCTGGTCAGTGAGAAACCAGGGTGCCTCAAGTGTCTTTCAGACGGTAAAAGCAACATCAGTCAAGGTTTATGCTTTCCTGAAGAGGGCTCTCTGTCTCAGTTCATATAAACAGCTCGCCAGTTTTACAGTATCAGGAAAAAGGGAAAAAAGGAAAAGAGAAATTAAAAAACCCCCACAAACTCAAGCAAGATAGCCGATACGTTACCTGTTGTAACTCCATCTACTGTAAGACATGGTCATGTTGCTGCTGACACCATCCATCTCTGGCTTGGCTACAGCACTTCCAGCATCGCTCACCTCTCGCAGGCACTGGCTCCTGGACTTGGAAGTCAAACACCTGCCTGAAGACAGGCCCACCGCAGGGATGCAGGTGGGCACCTCCAGCCTCGCACTGTGCGGCCAAAATTCACCGCCAAGCGGCAGCTTCGCATCAAGCTCTGGATGCACGGAGCAAACCACTGCGTGCGCCGGGGAGGGAAGGAGGGATGGAGGGAGGGGGAGGCTCTCAGGGTCCCCACCGAGGGACTGGCGGCAAGATGTTCTCAGCCACCCAGCAGACACAAAGACACTCAGGTAATAAACTGGAGCAAGGGTGCTAAGCTGCTTAAGAGATATTCAGCAAAGCTGTGCTCGGGAGCAGCAGCTTGCGTGCCTCCTGCTCCAGCACACGCGGTTTATTTATTTATTTATTCTGGTTGCCACAGATACGGGTCCATCCCTCTGACATCAGCCATCTCCCACCCCGCCACCCATCCCTGGGTCTCACCAGCATGCTCTTCCAGGCAGACAATGATCACATCTCCAGAGTGCAGGGGACAGCACAGGGACCCAGTCACAGTCAGGCAGCTCCACAGGACCACCTCCAGCTGGGGACACAGCCCCACCACACCACCCACTGCAGCCCCTGCATCCAACAGGTTGGCATGCAGACTTCTCCAGGGGCCACCCAGCATACAGCAAAAATGCTTGGCATATCCCATTTCAGTCGCTCGTTTTGCATAGCACACAGGCCCAGATTGCCCTAGAGAAGTCAGTGTGACATTTGTCCAGCCTCAACGCGACTCTTCTAAGTGCAGGTTTCAGGCACAGGACCAAGGGCCAAGTTGGTCCATGGCTCCAAGCCACATTTCCCTAGTGTTGGGGCCCCTGCCAAGGACCTGTGGGTCTCTCACAGAGGCATTTCTCACCTCCACCTGCCGCAAACAGCATGGAGTCCACTCTGCCCCCAGGTGCCCATCCCTCTGCCCGCCCACTGGTAGGAATCAGACTTTGCTTGCCCACTGAATGTCTTCTGATCAGTTCTAAAACTTAATACAAAAGGACTGTGACACAGCACTTCAACCTGAACTTTACACACACACACAAATAAATCTTCCTTCGAATTCTTTTGTGGGTTTTGTTTCAGGAAAAAGCTCAGCAGAACTTGCTCTGTATCTGCATTTTCAATCCGCTTTCTTACAGGCCAGCCTTCAAATTGGGCAATGATTTCTTGCAACTCCTCTTGAAATATTTGCTTGCTGTCAGGTTCTCAGTGCCACAATTTTGTGAAGTTTAGCTGCTGAGATGCACAGCTGTGCAATGACAGGCACATACAGACACACGGATTGTGTCCCTATGGACAGGGCACCCTTCATAGCTCCTACCAAAGACTTTGGTTTGGGCAGTAGATCTCAAAAGCAAGCCTTACTGATGATGATCAGTGGACACTTCTGAGACAAGGATAACATCTGCAGGGTGAGGTGTAGGCAGGCAGAGGTTTGTCTCTCAAGCAGCTAGCTCATAACTGCCCAGACCTCGCCATCCATAGCTGTGACTCAGGACACTGCATCACACTCATGGCCCCAAGGCCAATGGTCCATAACACCTGGAGCATAGGTGGCTGCTGAAAGGATCTGACTATACCTCAAACAAGTGAGGTGCTACCAGAAGCAGTGCCAGGTCAGCATGGTCAGCCCCTGGGATGATCAAGAATGTCAACATACATCCATAGGGGATGGGGGGACAGCTTTCAAACCATTCCCAGACAGCCTCAGACCTTTGGATCACATGAGCATCTCCTGGTCATTTCCCTTGCTGCAAGGCCAGCCAGATGCTCAGCCTTGCTCTTAAGCTGTATGATGTACTCCCAACAGAAATGACTAAAAACTCCAAACGTACATAAACAAGGACTGGAGGGAACTTGAGTTAATTGATCCCAGTTCCTCATCTCAAAAACAAACATCTGATGAGTGGCCTCAGGCTGAAGTTGCAGAGGCTGGCAGTGAAGACCTCCTAGAAGCTCCCAGAGATCCAGAAGGTAGATGAGGCTCCTAGAGCTCCACTCTGTAGACAACCAGACACCTTCCTGGGTTTAGTTCAAGAGCATTCACAGACATCTGAGATCCACTATGTCTTTCACCATTCGTATCTTTGAGTTCCAGTTCCATTTCTTAAATACCCACCAATCTTTTAATTTCCAGTCTTTGTTTCAGGAGGGTGAATGAGGCATACCCTTGATTCCTTCACATCAAGATAGGCAGAACCAGCCTGAGAGGTTTTTTTTTTTTTTCATGTACCAATTCTAATGCAAATCAACCCCCCTCTGAATATGGGTGGTATTTGGCCACATTTCTTTCGAACAGGGAAAACATCATCCAGGTTTCCTCAAAAGAACAATTAAATTGACTGAGCCTGATTCCTTGTAACTGCATATATCCTGTGAGTTTATCATCCCAAATCCTGTTACAGATGCTGTTGTTGATGTTGCATGTAGACAGTGTGTTCCCATTTATTTCATTTATAAACCACAGAGTGATTTGGATGAAGTGAACAGGCTAAGCAGAGTTAGTCACAACACATCTCCTCCACCTATTTGCAACTGCTTACTGCTGTAAAGGGGAAAATTGAAACCTGATGATTAACTTGGCTGTTGGATTACTCAGGCCAATATTTTCCACACTGGAGCAGCCGCAAATCACCCAGGGAAACCTTCCTCAGAAAAAAGGATGTATCAGTAAGAGCAAGGAACTCAAGTTCGGTTCTGGAGCACAGACTCTTCTCTCCACATCCTGCACCCAAAGCATAGCTCGGTGGCACCTCGGTCTCCTTCTTGCTCATCCTGGACTGGAACATTAAGTAGAACACCAACCGTGGCATCTCATGCTGAGACAGGGGCAAGTTAATCTGTACACCCGGAGTTGTCTTGCCCCAGTGGCCTCATTTCTTTATACTGTTGTCAGAAATGAAAACTGTCCTGGCTCACCAAGGTGAGCTGTGAAGATTTCAGGTTGACCTTGCTGAACCCCACAGCAAATACAGCCTCTCCACATGGGTAACACACCAAAATCCAAGCCACACATTCAGGCTCCATATACAAACAGAGTGTTCTTTTGGCAGACCAGTGCTTTGAGAACTTTCTTATGCCAGGTTCAAGAGAACTCTCCACACACACCCTTGGACAGGAGAGTAAAAACAAGTGCAATCATCTCCATCTCCACTGCTCTGCTGCAGGTGAACAATGGTTTGAGACTCCTCAGAAGAATAACATGTAGCAGATTTAGCCCTCTAGGATACAAGTGTCTGCCTGCTTCCCCCATGTGAATGGCAAGCTCCCTGAAGGCAAAAACCTCCTAACTCTTCTTCTCAGGAGTTTCTCAACTCCTGCATCACAAATTCAAAGCAAACGCTAATGACTCAGCAAGTGCCGAGGGAGCTGGCAGAAGTCATTGTTGGGCCACTCTCCATCTTTGAATGGTCCTGGAGAACAGGCAAGGTGCCAGAGGACTAGAGGAAAGGCAACATCATCACAGTCTTCACAAAGGGCAAGAAGGAAGAGCCATGAAACTACAGACTGTTCAGCCTCGCCTCCTTGCCTGGAAAGATGATGGAACAATTCATTCTGGGTGTCATGTCAGAGCACGAGGAGAAAATAAAAGCTATCAGAAGTAGTCAACACAGTTTCACCAAGGGGAAATTGTGTCAGACTAAGCCTTCTACAATGGTATGACCGGATGGATAGATGAGGGGAGAGCAGTAGATGTTGTCTACCTTAACTTCAGCAAGGCTTTTCACACTGCCTCCCATAGCATCCTCATAGGTAAGCTTAGGAAGTGTAAATTAGATTAATGGGCAGTCAGGTGGATCAAAAACTGATAGAAAGATAGAGCTCAGAGGGTCCTGATTAGTGGCACAGAACTTAGGTGGAGGCTCATAGCTACTGGTGTTCCCCATGGGTCAGTACTGGGTCCAGTCCTGCTCAATATTCATCAATGTCCTGGATAAAAGGATGGAATATACCCTCAGCAAGTTTGCAAATGACATAAAACTGGGAGAGGTGGCTGACACACCAGAAGGGCCTCTTGGATCTTTTTAGTCTGGAGAAGACTGGGTGGGGAGGGGGTGGGGGAGGAGTGGGAATCTAATCAATGCCAATAAATACTTAAAGGGTGGGTGTCAAGAGGAAGGGGACAGACTTCTTTCAGTGGTGCCCAGTGACAGGACAAGCGGTAACAGAACACAAACTTGAACATAAGAAGCTCCACCTAAACATGAGGAACTTCTTTGAGGGTGGCAGAGCTCTGGAATAGTCTTCCCAGGACTTAGGTGGAGGCTCATAGCTACTGGTGTTCCCCATGGGTCAGTACTGGGTCCAGTCCTGCTCAATATTCATCAATGTCCTGGATAAAAGGATGGAATATACCCTCAGCAAGTTTGCAAATGACATAAAACTGGGAGAGGTGGCTGACACACCAGAAGGGCCTCTTGGATCTTTTTAGTCTGGAGAAGACTGGGTGGGGAGGGGGTGGGGGAGGAGTGGGAATCTAATCAATGCCAATAAATACTTAAAGGGTGGGTGTCAAGAGGAAGGGGACAGACTTCTTTCAGTGGTGCCCAGTGACAGGACAAGCGGTAACAGAACACAAACTTGAACATAAGAAGCTCCACCTAAACATGAGGAACTTCTTTGAGGGTGGCAGAGCTCTGGAATAGTCTTCCCAGGAAGGTGGTGGAGTCTCCATCTCTGGAGACAATCCAAACCCACCTGGGTGTTTCCCTGTGTAATCTGCTCTAGGTTATTGTGCTCTGGCCAGGAGGTTGGACTAGATCTCCAGAAGTCCCTTCCAACCCCTGTCATTCTGTGACTGTGAGAGTGAAGCCTTTGTCCATGATTATCTGTATCTACAGCCCCTGCTGGGCTGTGGCTTTCTTCTACAAATTTCCCAGCTCTGTTCCTGCCCGCTGACCATACAGCTTGCATTGCTGATTATGAAAATTTCAAGTTGGAAGCAATATAATGGTTTTGGTGGGGAAGTTGGGGGACTCATAAGCTTATGTGAGGTGAAGAGACACAGATCAGATCCACACTAGATTTCAGTCAGAAAGATAAATGTTTTTCTTGCCATTTGCTCCATTCCCAGTGCTGCAAGGCATGTGTCACCATGTGTTTCTCATGGGCACATCTACACACATCCAAAATGAGTCACATCTGCTCCCTGTTCCAAGAGATTCCCCCTGCACACTGCCAATTTGGGTGTATTTCAGTGTTTAATTTGGGGGCAAGCAGCGGGGCTGGGTTCTGAATTACAGCGTATTAATTCTGGACCAGTAATGTCAGTTATTCATTACAAGCACTGGAGAGCTGCACACAGACCATCCGTCCCAGAGCCAGCTGGGGGAAAAGGTTGGAAACCAGCATTGAGCAAACACAAAACCTCCCCTTTTTTCAGGTGTTCAGTATATGGCAAATGACCTTACCACCCAAATAAACATGAGCTGGAATATTGCTTTGAGGTGTTGAAATGCCACAGAAATCACAGGCAGCTGCGCTGAAGGAAACAGACTGTTCCTGCATTTTCAGCATGGTATGTGCCATGATGAAAGCAAGTGACGGAGTAGGTGCTGAGTCACTGAATGGTCCTTAAACACGTTTAACACAGCAGAAAGTCAAAAAATCCACAGAGAACAGGTATTCTAAAAATACTATGAGGCTTAAGTGTACGTTTTGGGTGTCTCCAGAATGTAATTTTCCAGCAAAACATCATGGTCACAACCAACCATCTGTCCCATCATCTGACACCTGCAGCTGCAGAGGCCACCCCTTTGTTACAGTCAAGTCCAAGACCAGAAGTGAGCTCTAGAGAGAGACAGACAGACCTTTGCAACTATCCAGCCAAAAAGACACCAGCCAGAGCCAACTACAGCATTTACTTTCATGATCCAGAAACCCAGCACCAGTGAGTGGATTGCCAGGATCTCCCTGTGTATCAGACAGGGCTCTAAACTGCACCTGCCAGCCCTGCTCAGGTTGTTTACTAGCCTCAGCCATGAAGAGTTCCTCAATGAGATTATGAGTCTTTCAGCACTGCTAATTAGTGCTTGCGCAAGCAAGGATTTCTGCAAGCCTTAAGGGCTTCTGCCTGGAGGAGACGATGCTCCCTGGTCTGCGGGCAGTGCCCTGTAATGAGGACCTGTGCTAGTAGAGCACTAACAGCCCCTTCCCCATAGCTTTGACAAATTCTTCCTCTCTTCTTTCTCCCGAAGGCCTGCCTGTGTTCAACCCCATAGCTAGCCAATCTCCAGGTGATGAGATGAGGAAAGGAGAGAGCAAAGACAGGACTCCAAGCCAGAGGCAGAGGTGTGGTCTCTTATGCACCATTGCAAACAGGGACTTTTTCAGATTATCACACCCACTGCCTCCAGCATGCTGCCAGGGGAGAGTGCCTGGGTGAGGTTTATGGGATACCAGCAGGAAACCACTGCAACCCAGAGCATGTGCCAGCTCCAGAAGGACTGAGGCTGACTTGAACAACACATGCAATTCTTTAGTAACCAGACAGGTTTTAGGACAGCAATGGGGAAACATAAAAAAAAAAAAAAAAAAAGCACCCCAGATATAAATCCTTTCGCTGCCTGGATGAACACCTTTGCATCCCTCTGTAGAATAAATATCTGGGCTGCACTGAAGTTGAGTTTATACTTAAGCCCAAACACAGTGATTCTGTGATCCCTAGGGTTTAAGAGTGAGGTCCATAAAGCAAGTCAGCAGAGCCTCAAAACTACTCATACCCACTCCTGACAGATTTTGGAATTTAAAACCCCAAGCATTTGTCAGCATCACTTGCTGTTCCTGCAGCTAAAGGTGCTTGGCCAAGAACAATGCGAGACACTACCTGTGTCCATGGGTACAGGAATAGTGCTGCAGAGCCTGCTTCTTCACTGGGGCTTTGCTGCCTTCAAAGAAGCACAAGGTGCCTGTGAAAAAACACTATAGAATTTTACCAAAACAAAGGCAAAACAGGCTGCAAGGTACATTATGTCCTACCACAGCTACCACAGCAGGAGAAAACAGCATAAAAGCATGTGCTGCTGGAGAGCAGCTAGCCGTAATGAGGAGAAACACATACCAATGGGACAAGCAGTTGAGACTCCAGGCCACCTAATGTCTGTTCTGGGGACTAATAAGCCAGTGCCTTGAATAATATAATGTTTTATACTGGGAAAGGAGGAATTCTGCTGTTTGTTTTTCCACATGCCCTCATATTACCCTGCCAAAGTAAAGCTCATGAAAGTTGGGCTTAATTTTGTCTGAGAAGAGAGTATTCACAGCCTTAAGAGCATTTGGCATATTTCTGTATTTTGTCTTCCTCTCAAAGGATAATGTGGCTTCTGCAGAATTCCAAGAGTCATTATAATTTTACTCTGCTCTTGGTTTAATAAACAGCATCATCCATCAGTCTCCAAGCACTTTGCAAAGGAGCCAGCATCACTATTTACATCTTACAGAAAGGAAACTGAATCAGCCCAGCTTTCCCAACAGCAGCCAAGAAACTACTACAGACACCCACGCTGCCTGTAGTCTCCCAAGTCCTGCTCTAGCATCCCACGCATTGCAACACCCCCAAGTCCTACACATGCACAGGGTGACACAATCCCTCTGATAATCTCCTGCCTGGAAGTGTTTAGAAACCTGTTGTTCTTCCTGGTGACTATGTGATCCATGCTTGTTTCCGAGTCCTCTTTACAAATAAAAGGAACTGGTGCTGCACTCACAAAAGCTTAAGTTTTCTTCCTTTTGATTACAAAAATACTGTACTTACTATATAGTCTACACGTATGCTATGTGTACTCTATATAAAACCCTACAATTACTAAACCAGAGAAAGTCCACATTAGCATGGGTGTTGGTCTGTATATTTTGCCTTCCTCACAGAGCATATTACTGAAAGGACTGCATGCTGGATCCATCCTTTTGTACAGACCTAATTACCAATGCAATCTCTTAGTAGCTCCTTAGCTCCTTTCATCTCCTACTCATTTCTGTAATATTTGCAAGTTTTCCACACGTACAGAAATTCTTGTGCTTCAAAGTTGAGAATGTGCTGATAGATGGTTATAGCAGCCTTCACGAAGCATTGCTCTGCTCATATGAGTAAAGAAATTAAACATGAAAATTGTTTGGACTATTCAGAACTTTCCTTGGGTTAAAGAAGGCACACAGATGCTCTGGACATTGATTGAACCACATCCCCCTTCTTTGGGGCACTACTGCATCACCAATGTTTACCTTGGGCCACAGCAGGCCACAGCAGCCCTGAAGCCCTCCAGGGGCCAGCTCACAGCTCTGTTCTTGGGAAAAAAAAAAGGTACAGAAAATCTGACACAGTGCATCTACCCAGCCTGGTGCTTGCTGCATACAGGCTTTGCGTTTCAAAAAGTTTGGTTTCTATTAGTTGAGGCCCTCGTGATGCTGCTAGGTTGTACCTGGTCACATGATCTGAGAAAGCAGTGCTCTGCTCACGTAGATCTTATTGTTCACATAGAACAGCTAATAATAGAGATATAGAAACTAGAAAAAAGCAGGGAGGAGATAGCAAAACATGGCATAAGAGAGGTCCCAGGAGAGATGGAAAATGCGTAACTGCAGCACACGGCAGCATAGGAAGAAGGCGGGTGAATAATACAAGACCCCAGAACAGCACTCAGATCCAACAGCCTTATCAGACGCTTCAACTCCAGAAGTGGGCTGTGAAGAAATCATTCTGGAGTTTCAGAGTACTGAAAGAGAGGTTAAAGTTCTCTCTTTTTTTTTTTTTTGTAAGTGAATAACAAAAGAAAGTAAAAAAAAAAAAAAAGCAGGGGTTAGGTGGTGGAGAAAAAGAGAAATTAGCTCTATTCCAGTCCCCATCTGCTGGAGGATTTTTATATTGCATTCATCCCTCTGGACTGGCATCTTTGTACCCGTGAAAGAAATGCCTAGTTTCTCCAACAGAAATTCATGTTGAATGAAAACAAGGTAGCTTTTTAAAATACAAGCAAATAAATAACCAGATAAAACAGTTACTGCGCCTATAGCAATCTGTATCATCTGCAAGGAACAGAAATAAAAAAATCTAAGCATCAGAAAAGATTAACGACTATTACATCTAAGTGGAGGCGCTCAGCCCCGATGTATTCACACACAGCTGCTGAATACATTTCTAACACTGCGTAGGCAGAGAGATGCTGCTCTCAGCTGAGCCCTGCCAAGCACAGCGACCGCGCTGTCCTCAAAACCCATGAGCTCCCATGGGTGCTGAGCGCTGCCCCAAGCAAGCTCACAGCCAGCGCTCACCTCATACACACCCTCTTCCAGAAAAATTAAACCAGACAATGTCCTCGCCACTGTGAGGATGTCCCATAGTAACACATCAGTTTCTAGCAGGGGGAAGGATGCCAGCTCTCAGCACCGCCTCCCTCCACCTTGTGAGGCACCAACAGTTCAGAGCACCCTTCAGACCTCAGGCTCCTGCAGGAGTGATGTTTTGGCCCCAGTACAAAACTGGGCCTTCTAGACAAAAGGCATGTTAATTTCCACCCCCCTGCATTATGTGCCGTTCCCCTTGCTATTCCTCCACAGCTCCTGCCAGCTCCAGCGTCCAGAGGCCAACTGCTAACACCTCCTTTGGTTGCACCCTCAGACACAACTATTGAAGCTCCTGCAGATTTTTGGAATTACTACAGACAGCAGAGAAATTAGATCGACAGACAGCGCCAGCCTTAAAGCAGTGCAGTAGTGAGGACTACCATTGACTGGCTTCCAATACAGGACACTTCAAGCAATTGTAATCTTGCTAGAGAAGAAGCTCAGCACCAGGAGCATTAAAGCAGGGCTCAGTTTTTTTAAGTCTGAATCTGTAACAGCAAAAGAAAAAGAAAAATCTGCAAAAGAGTTACTATATTAGCCCACTTATCCTTTTAAAAATTCATTTTTAAAACTTAAGAAAATAAGTGAATGTTATTTTAAATGTCACGGGAAATAGGGATTACTTTAGGAAGGTAACCAAACAGGAGAACCTGAAGTACAAAAAAATGTAAATTTGAGATTTGACAATGACACAAACGTCTATGTACTTCAGACTGCACCCTCTGCTGGGGAAGTGGGAGCTTCATCACCTCACTGCTGTAAGACAAGCCAAAAATGAGGAGGCCACCACAACCAACACAAAAGTCTTTGGAAAAGCTGAAAAAAAGCACCAAAGCAGCCCCCCACAGCTGTCAGCCCTACCACTTCAAGGGGTTTTACACAAAACAATGGCAGACTTCTCGTTGGAAAACACATACACCCCAATTATACTGTCTGGCTTTTTAATAACGTTAAACATGAGTAATACCATTTCCAGGTAGGGAGAACAGCCACTTGGTCTTGCTCTGGCTGAGAAGATCTTTGAATTGCAATATCCATAAAATAAGAGCAGAGATTTGCTCTTGTGCAGACCGCGGTCATTTCAGAAGACTCATATCTGGGTATTAAGTAGCAGAAACTTTTGGCAGATAATCAGTTGGAGACTAAACTGGAAGCCTCATAACATTGATTTCCCATTCATTAAAGTACCTTGTCCTTCCACGTGCAAGGTACAATGCCTATTTCATCATTCATCTAAAAAGTCTGGACCTGAGCTGCAAAACACTACCATTCGTCCCCTTGTCACCCCACTCAACAAGCTGCTTCTTGCCAATAAACAATCGACTTCTCTACAGGGGGAAGTAGCATTTAGCAGAATCAAAAACATAATGAAGGTACATAATTATCACCCTAAAACACACCAGTTGCACAAGCCACTGCTCCTTGTTACTAGTTTCCCCTTTCTGGATCTCTGATGAACTTCACCCAGCAATTCAAGCCTGGCATGCCCTGGGCAGCAACCATAGTCTACCTCCTTCCTGATATGCATGAGTACGAACCCAGGGTCTGGCACAAGTGTTTCACTCAGTTGAAGCCATAAGCTGCTTCAACTGAAAATTCTGGTTTTAAAAGTTCCCTCGGGAATGTTTTTCAAAGACCACACAGATGTCTCATTGAGGTCCAGAGGACACTGCAGTACACGCAGCCAATGCTTGTAGTCAGTTGAGGGAAGTGTGCACTTCAGAGCTCAAGCTGTGGGTGGGGTTTGGCTACCACGACAATGGGGGGGTTGACTATACAAGCACACAACCAAATGTAGGCATGGTGTGTGCTCATCACAGTTCACGTGGAAAGGTTTTGATAGGTTAGACCCAGATACGCATCTCAGGTTATTCCAGTTTGGGTTCACGGCAGCTGCATTATTCACTACAGCTAACATTCTTCATCCCAAAGACATCTCTCCAGGACATAAGTTATAATCTTATACTTACATATTCCCAAAAGTATCAAAATGGGACTCACCAGCAATTTCCCTCACAGACATAATGGATTTGAGCATACGTTGGACATTAGCACCCTTACTATCATCACATGAGGTTGAACTCAACTCCTGCTCCATAGTACCTACCTTTTTCAAATGCTGGTTTTCTGTAAACATCATAGGACAATTAAAGTTGAAAGGCACATCTTGTGGTCTGTCATTCACCCTTCTGCTCAAAGTGGGGTCAGCTATGAAGTCATTTGAGGCTGCCCAGAGCTTTATCCAATAAAGTGTTGAAAACCTCCAAGGACCGAGACCACACAGCCTCTCTGGGCAGCCTGCCTTCCATGTTGAAAATGTTCTTTATATTTGGTCTAAACTTCTAATTTCAACTTTTGTTGTTTGTCTCTCACCATGCACCACTGTTGAAAGTCCTGGATACGTCTTCGCATTGACTTCCTTGCAGGTACAGAAAGGCTGCTGTTTCCTTCTCCCCCACTACAAGCTTTCCCTTTTCCAGGCTGAACACTACCGGCTCCCTCAACCTCTCCTCCCAGAAGTGCTCCAGCCTCCAGACCTCTGGTTACTCTTCCTGGGGCTTGCTCCAGCTTAACATCCTTCTTGTACTAGGGGGCTCAAAACCAGATGCAGTTTTCTATGTAGGGTCTCACAAGTGCAAAGGAATGATACAAATCACTTCCCTTGATCTAATGGTCTTGCTCCTGTCAGTACAGCCCAGTGTGCCTCTGCTGCCAGAGCACACAGCTGGCTCATGTCCAATTTGCTGTCCACCAAGAACGCCGGTCCTATTTGGCCAGAGGATCCCCAGCTTGTACCGTTGCAGGGGAGTCTTCCTTCTCAGGTGCAGGACTTTGCATTTGTCCTTGTTAAATTCCATAAGGCTCCTGTTGACACATTCCACCAGCCTCTCAGGGTCCCTCTGGATGGCAGCCCTGCCTCGAGGATATTGACTGGTCCACCCAGCTTGGCATCACCTCCAAACACGAGGAGTGCACTCAGCTGTCCCCTTCAGGTTACCAGCAAAATGCTAAGTGTGACAGGTGCCAGGCTAATCCCCTCCCTAAACACTCTCCTTGCCACTGTACTCCGCCTGAAGGCCAGCCCATTATGCTCTGGTTCCAAGCCACCAGTCAGTTTTTTACCCATCTGGTTGTCCTTCTATTCACATTGTAAATTCTTAACTTTGATACAAACACATGGTGAGAGCAAGTGGTAAAAGCCTTGCTGAGTTAAGAAACATGTACCACTCTCCACCCCCAACCACAAATTCCATCATGTTATCATAGAAGGCAATTATGCTGGTCAGGTGTGACTGACCCTGGTAAACTGGCACATTCACATGGACCGTTTCCAACTACTTCCATGTGCTGAGAAATGAGTTCCTGAGGACATGCTGTGGGACTCCGCAGGGTCAGAAGCGAGGCTGACCCCCTGCAGTTCCCTACATTGCTCTTCAGGCCTTGCTTGAGGATGGGTGCAACACTTGCTTTCCTTTGGTCACCAAGAATTTTCCTCATCTCCACTCAAGATGACCAGGCAGCTTCACAAGGACATCAGCTGGTTCTCTTACCACCTTGGATGGGGCCCACCAGGTCCCATGAGTTTGTATGGGTTTTCCAAAGTAAACCCTGCCTCAATCCTCATCCACTACTGCTGGTTCTTCTCATGCTGCCTTTACACTACTCACTTGGGCCCCGTTGGTCAAGACTGAGGCAATGAAGGCAATAGGTATCTCAGTCTTACCTGTGTCTGCTGACATTAAATCACTTATCCCATGCAGGAACAAGTCCCCTGTTGTCCTAGTTGAAGAAGTCATACACAACTCCCAAAAGGCAAAACCAGAGAAGAATCATCTGCAGCATTAATTAGTAAACAGGTTGGAGGACTAAGTCAGATTCAGTCCTTGTAATATAAGGAATTCAGATAGTAGTTGCTAAGGGATTGCTCTGGTGCTTCAAGTGGGAAATAGGCATATATTCTTGTTTTGTACATCCAGAGCCCTCCAAAGACATTAGTACTAACACTACTGGAAAGAAGACATCACACAGTAGTTTCTGGCAGCAGCAATGGAGATCAGACCTTCGGACTTGGCAGTGACCAATGCCTTCCCAGGCACCTTACAAAACATGGTATTAGACTCTGGCAGATGTTGACAGCATCATGAAGTTGGCTATTGCAATAAGGATTTGAATGGTCTCAAGATGGTTGCTCAAGAGAAAGATAAACAGGAGAGATCTCACTGCCTTTTAACTACAAAAAAATAGAAGTTAAGACAGCTAGTTCTTAAAGTCAACTAGAGTAGGTGAGCAACACCAGTGTGCAATTTGCACATTGGGAATCCACAAGATTAAAAAAGAAAAAGAACACATTCAGAAATCAGGAGATATTCTCCCTCCTGTTTTCCAAACATACAACTGGACAAATGGGTATTTTAAAAGTGGCATTAGGGAGGAACAATAAGTTACAAGACACATGTATTACTCTCTAAAACCCTGAGAAGACTGAACGACTGAACGTTAAGCCTTTTGAATGAGAGGGATGACTGCAAGAAGAGGCACCAGATCATATTGCCAGACTGGTACTTCATACTTACATTAGGACACTTGATTATTTTGTAAATAAAAATCAGCTTGAGACACAGAATGGCATTGTTTCCCAAGGAAAGAGATCAGACAGAATGCCTTTTAAGGCAAGGCAATAAGCCAGCTCAGGAATGTTATTCTGAGAGGTAATGAAAGACAGGCATATTTTCCAGTTTTGAGAAGTATTAGAGCACACATGTACTTCTGCTGCTTAAAAGTCACAACAGGTGTTGCCTGAAAGTTGTGGTAGGAAGGAGAAAAGCATCCGAACTTCGTTTTGCTTTCAAAGGTCAGCACTGCGTTCAAGAGAAACGTCAGGCCTGGTGCCTAGAGGATAACGACCACATTTCTCTCATACTAACAGTAATCCGCATTTAGATATATTATTTAGCTGAGCATGAAGTGTTTATACATAACTTTTTGACTGTAAATTGTGCATGATACTAACACTATACAAATATTAGTTGTTTTGTCTCCTGTATTTGTACTACATTGTAATTAACATGCATGTAATGTTTTAGACTGCAAGCATCCTTCCTGCTTTTCACACGAATTTCTTCAGAACTGTTATTTATAAATCATTGTTTTTTCCCTAGGTACTGACCAGCCGGATTTTACAAAGTTCACAAAAGAAAATACTCTGAAATAGCACTGACACATGGCCCCGTTTAATTATAGATCAACAGCTTTGTTATGGTTCTTGCCCTTCATTCCTACCCTGCTTGTAAAACCAAGAATTTTAACTCTGTACAAAGGTCTCGGTAAACGCAGCACTTAAACACACATGTATGCCCACCAGTAGTGACACCTTGTGGTCGTCAATAATATTAACAGTTCCCTGTGCATTCACATTTACAGCAGAATTCGTTGCAGACCCACTGTAGGGTCAGAGCAATCAGGTGGCAGCACCCCTCTGCTCCCCCACAGCCATAGGGAGCCCCTTCTGAACACTCCACAGGATCCAGTTTAATACGGGGCGGAACAGACTAGTATTTGCTTTCCAGCAGCAAAATGAAACAATGAGTTCTGCATCCTACTTGCTGGCTTGCTCAGGAACATTACTAATTACATTACACAAGTTAATGCAATTTAGCTTTTGTGTGGCATATCATCTACCCTCTATATTTAATCCACAGCAGCCTCTCAAACCCTCCAAAACAACTGCAGTCTTTAAAGTCTGGTATCATGGGTACAGAAAGCAAGCAGAGCACACGCATTCACAATGTCATTTCTGAGCATTACACTCTCCTTGTAGATCAATCCATTGCCTTTCCCACATCTGCTGCTTCTCATTTAAAGCTGTTTATCTTCACAGCTAAAGGCTACTAAGACATTTCTAGCCATCCTCGTTTCTACACCCGATCTGTTGCATGCACTCAGGTTAGAACACAGGAAAGTACCAACACTAGTTTACTCCTTCCTTTTATCGTCACTTCTTGGTGATTTTCCCCATTTCCTACTTCTCCTCATACAGCCTGAGCAAAAGCCTGGGGGGAAAGGCGGNATTGCTTTCAACCAAGGGTTCCCATGGTGACAGCTCTATAAGAACATCTGAGTATCAAGACTGTCAACAAATTTTCTGGCTTTACCACATGCCACACAACATAGGGATTAAAACCTCGAACAGCTACTTACCCCCACTTAAAACCCAGAACTTCCTTCAAATCTCCAATTTTAATTTAGTTTTCCAACAGAACCAGATAAGAATGGCAGAAATTCCACATTTACAAAGCGGGGAGCACTGCATTCAGGATGCTCTGAGCAAGAGCCCATCTTAATTTCAAGCCTTCAGGCTTTGGCAAAGGCTGCTGCCCTGCAGCAGGTCAGCTGAATAACAGGAAACACCACCGTGCCCCTGCATTTCCAGCTTGAGTGTTACTCTGAAGTTCAATCTGAGTGTTCCCTTATCATGGTTTCGGTACGAGGGTAACAAAGTTCCACAAATCTATGCCTAAAGCAATTAGCAAATGCATTCCCTGTTCAGCAGATTCCTGAGCTTTTCCAGGCAACAAGCTTCTAAACACTAACTGCAGCTAACTTTTGGCAGTGCTCAGCCTGCAGGGCCTGACTTCAAGAATCTTCTGTTCAGAATAAGGTCATTAAAGCTTTGTAACAAGATTACGTGGCAAGGGCAGTCAACAATGGCTACAGCTATGCCACGGGTGAAGTGGTGTCACAAACTGATGTCAGGAAAGCATTACCTAATATTTTTGTTTGAATCCAGACTTGAACTTTATCAATGGTGACTAACCACACGGCCACGCATCAAGTCAGATTTTTCCTTAGGATGAGTGGGCGTTAACTCCTTCCAAATATGTTTACTTTATCAGCCCTTTTACAGCAGCCCATCTCATTACACAGCTCCTGACACTGGGCTAGACAGGCTTGCTTAGGGCATTTATCTGATCATCTCTTGCCTGACAGCCTAAACCCCAAGCGTGTCTACATGGCCAACAAGACTAGTCGGTGCAATGAGGAGGTGGTGGAGGAGACTTCCCGCTCCTGCAGGAAGCCAGAGGGCGCTGCCAGGGTGCACTGAAAAGTGCATCCTGTACCCTGCAAAACACTGAAAACTTGTATTATTAGAAAAATGAAAACAACTTTGATAGGAAGATCGTTCACCTCATACACCTACACATCTCTGCAGTTTTACCACCCTCAGGTACAACAACTAGGAAAGCAAACCGCTGAAATACCTTAAGTTGTTCCAAAGTCACAACCACCTTGATCATCATTACTAACCAAAAAAACCCCATGATAATACTGTTCTAAATAACTACTTCACATCTGAAGAGTAGAATCCAAACAGCTGCCTAAAGTGTCATATATAAACCAGTCTGAAAGAGAGACCATAACACTACATGAAGATTTCCCTGCACATTCTCTCCAGCAGAAGCCTGGAAAAAAACACATGCACAGAAATAAACTGTCTTTGCTAGTAAATTTAGAGTGGAATTCCATAGCAGCAGCTGATGGTCCCACTTCTGTTTAACTTTTTTTAAAAGTTTACCACATTTACAAGGCAGCTTAGCAGGTCAGAGCAAGTTGGTTAGCACCACCTGAAAGGTACTTTGCTTTCCATATGAGGGGAAGCAAGGGTGTGGTGCTCTTAATCTTCTCTGTGAGCTAGTCAGCTACATTTAAAAGATCTACCTATGTAACAGTGTACTATTTCAAAACAAAATCTACCTCGAGTGAAAAGAAAAAAAAAAAAAAAATGAAAAGCCTGATGAAACGAAGATATTCACACCTCACAAATTCAGTCTCAACACACATTTGGGGAGAGTCTGTTTACAAAGGCCTGCAGTGACAGGATGAAGAGCAATGGCTTCAAGCTGGACTAGCGTAGATTCAGGTTGGATATTAGGAACAGGTTCTTTACTCTTGAGGGTGGTGGACCACTGGAACAGGTTGCCCAGGGTGGTTGAGGCCCCTTCCCTGGAAATATTCAAGGTGAGGCTCAACGAGGCCCTGGGCAACCTGGTCTAGTTGGGGGTGTCCCTGCTGACTGCAGGGAGGTCAGACTAGATGACCCTAGAGGTCCCTTCTGGCCTGGATCATTCTATGATTCATGATTCTATGATCTGTTGTCTTAACTCATTCTAATGCAATGCCACTGATGACTTAATTCCAGAGAGCTTTACATATTTAAGAAAACATGTGTGTTTGCTATGGGCTGTAATTTCTTACATTTGACTTGAAAAATGTAATCCATCTCCCAAATGTACTTCCACCGTAACTTCTACTTTGAAATTTCTACATGTTATTCATAAGTAGCCTTTGATCAACCGGTAACTGTAACTAATAACCAGTAACTCCCTCAAAGAATATGACAACCTAAACCAAATAACATAAAAACCTTAAGTTCCTCTGCTAGGCATGGCACTAGTGTTACTTCTAGGTTTGATGCTTTCCTGCAGGAAAGGTAACTGGCACTTGTTTAAGCACTCTTGTCTCAGCAGAGTTATGGCAGAGCATAGCCTGATAACACAAAAGGATCATTGTCTGAACCCCTACACACTTTAAATCTAAAGAAACATCAGGTTTTAGCATCTACCACAACTTAAATTAGAATTTGTTACTACAAGTTTTCCAGGCACGTATATCTATCTCCTAACCAGATTCCAGCACCACCTTCTTCCCCCACCCACAAAAAAATTAAAGTTTTGGAAGAGAGTCAGAAAGAGGCAATATGCTTACCCCCAATAATGGTTAGATCATCTTTAATTCTAGCACCTGAAGTTATACAAGGGTTTGCTTAATAATCAAGTTTCAAAGAACTGCTGGACACATTCAGTAAGGTGACAACTGTGCAATAACACTCAGTATTTCAATATCAGGGAACATACTCTTGAATTGTTTAAACACAATCCACAGAACTCAAAATTAAACAACCATCCACAGTTTAACTAAACAATCAGTTAAAAGTCTTACAGTTTAATTCACATAATAGTCTTTAGTAAGGGATACTGAAATTCATTAAAACACAACACTAGATTTTACTCTATGGGTGTGTTGGGCAGGCACATAATTGGCCATTCTTGGGTGTAACTGGAAGAGTAAGGAGAATTTTACCACAGTTTGGCAAATCCCATATTTTGTCAGTTAAAAGTGAACTGTGAGAATTAAATACTCATCTTTACATATACACAAGTTATGCTGTGAAAGCATATTTGCTTACAAACATATAAAAATACTTGTTAACTAGTTTGATAAGAAAATAATGTATAAAAGTATATAGCAAAAACATTTAATCATCTCTGACAATGGAAAGATCAAATTCATTTTTGTATCACATGAAACAAAAACAGCTACAATTTTAGGTTTCCTTAATCCCTTACCCAGAAATACAAAGGAAGACACAATTTGTTTCCAAACAAATGATGTGAAATTTCTTAATAAGCTGAAATGCCTCAATCCAGAATAAGCTCAGGTATTTGGCCATATCCTAATAGTAGTAGTAATTATCCTGTAGCTGTCCTGGATTCATAAAATAAATACAGTAGACTGTTTTGGCCACTGAAATAAAACTGCAGCATAAATGAGAGATGCAAATCTTTGCTGACAATGAAATTCAGTGTAGGTTTCTTAAGGCTAGCTGAATACTCACGTCTAATTTAAATGAGGGAAAAAAAAAAAAAAAGCCAATCCACCCCTCTTTAAAAAGTATTCTCTATACCCAATATAGGTCTTTGTAATAGCTAATGAAACTGCAGAAGTAAAAATAAATTAATTCACAAAAGACAACTTATGCATGACTTCAACACCTTGTCCTACACGGTTTTGTTTCATCTCCTTTGCGAATAAAACTCCACAAGGTGCAAGCTCTTAAGGGAGAGAAGGAAGGAACTGTGGTATTAAAGAAGCAGCCTTAGTGTTTTGTTTTGAAGTCTGCCCCAGGATGACCGAGTCTTCTTCAGGAACTATTCTGCCAGCTTCTTGGACTAAGGCTATTCTGGTGACCACTTTTAGGACATGCACATATAAGGCTAGACCAATACCAGAAGTGATGTAAAACGATGGAAAGAAAAAAAAAATAAAATCTGGCAGTTGATAGCTTGGTTCTTGGAATTCTCAGAAAATAACACAATGGCAGCCTTTCTTGTCTTTTTCTTTCCGTGTTGGCTCTGGTGAGGGAGGGCACTCTTGTTCTTGAAATTTCCTAGAAATAGATATTTCAAATTAAATTCATAGAATCTTTTTCAGTTAAATAAATTCTGTAAAGTTACTGGTTTTACATTTTTGTAGAGGATGGACTTACTTTTGACACTCAAACTACTGATTAAATGAGTGAGCTTTTTAGGGGTTGCCTTATTAAGAAACATTTACAAAAGTTTAGCAGGCTTACTGGGTGATCAATAAAATCTGAGAGATTAAGGTGAAGAAATTCTCCTTCAAATACATTTTACATTCACATAAACATTAACATGCAGCAATATTTTATAATTGAGAACATTGGTTGAAGTTTACAGGTAACCGCAGGTAGAATTTTCTCAGCAATCACCTACTACATTTGCTGGTTCTATCCATTAACATAGGGGCATTAATTACCTGATTTTAAATTAGCATACCTTATAACTCTGACAAGTTCATGAAAAGCTTGGTCTACATTCAATCTGATTTTTGCAGAGGCTTCCATGTACGTTACTTTAAGTTGCCGTGCTAGCTGCTGACCCTCCTCTTGTGTCACCTGTAACAGACATCAATCGTTGGGCTGAAGGCTTCTGCAGGAACATTCATATCAGCAGACACTACAAATACACATTAAGGGCCTATTTCCCTCAAACAGTAACACTTATTTGGCCACAGAATAGTTTCCATGCTGTCCACATAATACAAATGGGAAACAAATCCATAATACAGCTTTCCAAACACAAGTGAAGACAACTTAAGAAAATTTCTACCGTAGACAAAGACTGACTCCCTAAGGAACACCCCTCACTGCAGCTGCCTCATCTTCACACCATTTCTGCACAAGACCAAGTTTTCCTTCACAAGCAGACAAGAGTCCCCCCGTTTCCCCTCAAAGTAAGTGTTTCAGTCAACGCCTGCTGGATTACTAACAGAACTGTAAATACTATTGCTAAATCCACCTTCTTCCTGCTCCAGCTAAATCTAGAGAAAAAAAATCATCAGATTATTACTTTTAAAACAAGAACTGATGTCCACTTTCTGAGCTGTTATAAAGCAGATTTTTAAGAAGATCTATTAATGACACAGCAAAATATTAATACATCTAGTTTTAAATATAGCTTCAATTGTAAAATAGCTAAAAATCCATAAAGACTTCAGGTTCTTTACAGATATTAAAGAAACTCCCATCTGCTTTAACTCCCTGGGACAACAGGCATAGAGAGATACAAAGGAAACAGAGCATCATGAAGATTTGGTATGAAATTTACAGCGATGAAGCAGAAGGCAGGAAGCCAGTGGACCATTATGGGAAGGAGGAATAACTTGGTCACAGGGCAAAACCAAAGGAGACGGCTGCATATTTTTGGATGAAGTAGAAAGCAGCAAGGTCAGACAACAGAAGGCCACCCTGAGCAATGCAAGGCACACGAGGCTTCAACGATAAGGTCACCCACAGGGCCACGGAGGAAAGGGCAGCTTTCAGTGATAAAAGGAAGTAACAAAGATCTTGCCAAGACAACAGCTAGTGGAAGAAGTGTCAGATTACACTGTTTTCACACAAAAACATTAAACCAGCATGTAGAAGACCAATATGAGAACACTAAAAGAAAAAAAAAAAGTTTCTTTTTAATTTAATCTTTGAAAAGGCACTCAGATGTTCACTTAGATTAAGAAGCTACATAGAAATACACAGGAATAGAAAAGCCCCATTGGGAACATTTGCAAGATCTAGAAGTACTTCTAGGTTGTAAAATACTTTCTTAACAGCCACACACACTGTTTGAGAGCCTTCAGGAACAGTATCTCAACATATTTGATTCCCCTGTCCTTAGCACCCTCACACCTATTTACTGCTGAACAGAAGGCTGATCCCACTAAACCTTCAGAAAACTCTGCAAGAGCCCCAGCACCTTCTGCCATTAGCTAGAGTAACTCAGGATGCATCTGCTGATCCCAAACACTCACAGAACCTCCAGGGAAGGTGATTCCATGACCTCCCTGGGCAGCCTGTTCCAGTGCTCCATCACTCTCACCGGAAACAAGTTCTTCCTCATATTTGAGTGGAGTCTGCTATGTTCCAGCTTTTACCCACTGCCCCTCGTCCTATCACTGGAAACAACTGCAAATAGTCTGGCTCCATCCTCCTTCAACCCACCCTTTAGGTACTTGCAAACATATATAAAGTCTCCCTTCAGCCCTCTCTTCTCCAGGCTAAAAAGCCCCAGCTCTCTGAGCCTTTCCTCATAAGGGAGGTGCTCCAATCCCTTAATCATCTTTGTTGCCCTGTGCTGGACTCCCTCCAGTAATTCCTGGTCTCTCTTGAACCAGGAAGGCCAGAACTGGATGCAGTATTTCAGTTGTGGCCTTACTAGTGCAGAGTAGAGGGGGAGAATAACCTCCCTTAACCTATTTGCCACACTTTTCCCTGTGCAGCTCAGGGTTCCATTGGCCCTCTTGGCAGCAAGGGCACATCACTAGTTCATGGTTAGTTTGCTGTCCACCAGGGCTCCCAGGTCCTTCTCCTCAGAAATGTTTTCCAGGAGATCCACACCTAACCTATATCAGTGCCTGGGGTTCTTCCTCCCCAGGTGCAGGACCCTACATTTGCCTTTGTTCAACATCATTAGGTTCTCTGCCCAACTCTCCAGCCTGTCCAGGTCCCACTGGATGGCAGCACAGCCCACTGGAGCGTCAGCCAGCCCTCCCAGTAATGATTTTTGTTTCAGTAACTAGAAAAACCTACTTCTACCTTCCAGTCCCAGTTGCTGAAATATCCTTATTCCAAAGCTTATGAAGGTTACATTTTGAGCAATATTCATAACAGTCTTCTAGCACTTCAATGACATTGCAGAATCCCCCAAAGTTTGCATTAGGCTCTCCAGACACTTTTATGCATCCCTGCCTCACTCCACCAGTAAAAAGCAAGGTAAAGTACAGGTATGGCAGCTTTTGCAAAATCAACTCCCTTTACTTTTATTCATGCCAGTATAGTCAACTGTAGCCCCAGAGACTGAGAGACTGAAGTCTAATAAAAATAACTTGCTAAAAAATGTATAGTCCTGAAGAGAAACTGAATCCAGTCTTTAAACACACATGGTTACTACTTTCTTCATTATTGTATCTGAAGCATGTTAGAAGTACAATTCAAAGTAACACTGTAATAGAGTTAAGCTACACTTTCAAAGTATTCTGCATTTAAGAAGTTATAGATGCAACATTAAAGCCCTTATTGTATTTCCTAGAAGACCTGTAATTGCTTAATTCCAAATCAATTTTTTGTCAATCTTACAAGTATAATGTTAAAGTGGCTTGGGGTCAATTTTACTGACCTCAACAAACTCAATTAAAAAAAAAAAAACAAACAACAGCCAACCAACTTGCTTTTGGGCACACTAGAGCTTAGGCACTGCAAATGCTTCCATAAATTGGAGGCCAGAGCATACTAGTTCCATTTTCAAAGCTGAGGAAAGTGTAGTAAGTACACACAAATATTTGAAAACAAAACCATGAATTTACATCTTATGTTTTCCCTTTCTTCCTCCAGAAGTATGACAAACTTGTGTCACGACAGACTTCTCAGTGGGTAGAGCTTAAAGATCACCAGCAAAATAAAAACTTCATCCTCCCCCCCACCCCACCCAAAGAACACTGTATTTTACTTTGATAGAAGTAAAGAGAACCACTGATTTTCTGGCAGTAACTGTCAGTGTATGTGTATGTGTACATGTTGATTTGACATCAAAAATACCTTGGGTTTGGTAACTTAAGGCCAAATACAAGTTACTTGAAATGCTTATTCTTTGTTTTAGAATATTGTACTGTTTGGTTTTTCATGTCATTCATTCACACTTCAGTATTTGATAAACGATTCCCAAATTAAACACCATTTAGAAGATGCAAGCCAGCAAAGCAAACATGAAAAAGGTTGTTCTCCAACTCCCTAAGTAACACTTGTCTTACTGTTAGCTTCCATATGAGTATCTGCACAAGAATCCCATGGACAGCTCTCACACAGCCCTCCCTCTTCACTAATGTAGTTGAGAATTGTCAGAAATGTATTACTTTATAAAGTTTCTATTCTTTCCTCCATCTAAAGAAACCCTACAAGGTTGCCTAACCTAACACCAGATCTGTGTTTCGCCTCAATATTTACACAAACTGAGAACCACGTTATACTTGTATAAGCAGGTGATAGTCAAGTGCTTCAAGTTTAAGAGGGATTTATTTTTACTTCCTTGAGGTCACCTTCTAGTGCTCCCTGGACAGAAACTTCACACATTCCTGCAGAGAGCTCCATCACTCCTGAAGACTGCATCCATCATCCTGATTTTCTGCCTCACCACCCCACCCGCAAGCACTGTTCATTCACACTTCCAGTGGGCTACCATAACGCTTTTCTATAGGAGTAGTTCACTGTCCACCTTACTCTATTTTATCCATCTTCTCATGGACAAAATACACAAACTGACATTCAAATAGATTGACTTGATGTATTGAAATAACTGGCAATAAGGCACCTGATGCAACATCTATACAGCTCAAGATCAGGCAAGCCATGGGAAGATCTGAAGCTACAATCCATCTGTGGGAACAGAGGAATCACTGTATAAGAGCCATAAAAATCTACTACCTCAAGAAGTCATTGTCACACTTGTACAAAGTTTTTAATAGCTAAGGCAGCCAAAACGTTAATGGAATTTGGGTTCCTGTTGCAATTTGAATTTCTCTTGAAACTCTGCCACCTGAGGAATGATCAGGCTCGACCCAGTTAAAGCCAGCTGTTACCTACAAGAAGTCATACATACCCTGTTCAAGTCTACTCTCCTGTCAATAGTGGTTATTACTAAAATATCTGGTGTTCTACTGAGTTGTTGAACTGTAGAAACATCCAGTGTTTAATTGTATAAAATTAATCTATTTAAAAGAAATACTGCTACTCAGCATTTACTTTAAGGAAAGAACCATGAGATAAGGTGCTTCAGTTTTGGTTTCAGTTACTAACCTAGGACTGATCAGGGAACCTGGAAACACTAGCAACTTTCTTTGTTGTCATACAAGGATGTTCTAAAGATTAATGCTGGCTTCCTTGAATAACTAATTTTTCTTTGTCAATTTAATTGAGGGCTTTGCCTCCCATACCATAAAGGGGAGAAAAATTATAAAGCAGCCTGCTTAATTCCAGTTAGCTACACAAATTGCTACATCAAGCTTCCTATTTCACCCCTCTTCTTCCAAAAACCACCTGTGAGCTGACCTATTACATCCACCATCCTTTTAGACTACACATCAAGATCACACTGTTGTCTGTGCAATTCTGCTGTACAGCAAGAAACAGTTGGCACCACACAAGGATTATTAGCTATGCATCACTTGCTTCCCAATTTATAGTATCGTAATGACAGTACTGTGTATTCAACTCCAACGTACAGTTGCTTGCATACAGGTGTGGTCAGACCCTTGAGACATCCAAAAACTTTCATAAATGTACTCTTCTGGGCTCCAGTGCTAATTCTATTGAGTACTGTTTGCTGACCGAAACACATGCTAAATAACTTGAACTTAGTTTTACGCTCTTAGAGGTAGCATATGTTCTTGATTATTCCACCAGTTTGCCTCGTTTCTTTCAGAAAGAGGCAGCAGATGCCTAGTACAAATACTTACACTCTAAAAACTCATACCCAGCTTCCTGAATTTCTAAAAACGTTACTTAAAACCTGTAGCTGGAAAATGTACATTTCTGATTAAACAAGTTAGGAGATCAAGCTGATTTCTTGTAGAACTGCCACATAAGTAAAAGGACTGAGTGTGACACTCCAGCCTACGTGACCAGGTTTAGAGTAACTCAAGTGAGGTTTGACACACTGGCAGACCAAAAATGCAAAAAGACAGAAGACTAGCAATTTTCAGGCTTTGCCACACGTTACAGCCCGAGGACACAGCGCAGTTCCTGCTCACTCCAACACTCCTAACAGAGGTAAGGGAGTACTTCTGCCCTTGTCCCCAGACCTCCCACCACAGCTGCCTGTGCAGCAAACCTGTAGCCAGACCAGGAAGTCCTTGCTTGTCAGGCTGAAGTTGTTGCACACTTGGGGATATATGGTAGCAGGACTAGTTTTCAGCCAGATCAGCAGGTTGGTCCAATGTTGGTCCAACTCACTGAATAGATGCCCACATCGAGAGTTCACATGATGGAGCAGAAACAACCCCACCGAGCAGAAATAAACAACTCCACCGACAGAGCAGAGGCTCTGGCTGCATTTAACATCCAGCTGATAACATCTAACTACTCAATGCTGCCAAAAGGCGAGGTATCACTTTCTTCCCCCCACCCCAACTCCTCCCTGCTCTGCTCAGAGCCACAGTCCCACCCCTTCCCATGCTCTGAGCACCGCACTCTTTTTGCAAGTTGATTTAACTCACACAGGTCCCTGAAAGCCATTCCAGCTCATCTGTTTTTCTCCCCGTCTAGAGAGATGATTCAAAGTGGTTCAAGTGAGAGTTAGGGCCAGCAAAGGAAAGAATGGGAAAGTGAAGTCAAGAGGGAGGGGAGCCTCTCCCTTCTGGGGACTAATTATGTCAGCTCAGCATCCCCAAACCATTCCTTCAAACTGACTTAAGGCCAAGTGAAACACACCATGTAATGGGGAAGGTGCAGGGAAGAGTTAAGAACACATAACTAGCTGTTTCAGCAAACCTAGAAGTGCTATTTCAGCTACAGCTGTTTAAATGCCAACTTATGGTGAAAGTCACAAATCCACCAATTTGCATGTAAATTGCATGAGTGATAACACCAAAAGTTACACTCATCAGCATCAAATCAATTAGGGCAATTAATATAGTCATAAAAAGCAAAAAGAGCTTTTGGGGACATATGCTTTTATTTGTGTTCAGCTATAAGCAGCAAAACTGCAAAGTTAAGCAATTTGAAAACAGCTGCTTTGAGCTTGAATATGTACCAACCCATTACCATCCAAAAAAGCAGCCAGGGATCAGGTATGGAGGGGCTGGCAGGAGAACAGCCGACAGACACCTCTTCCTTTAAGGAAGAAACAGATGCGGTGTAATAACATTAGGAGCGTGGAGGAGAAAGAACATAGTTCATAACTGTTTCTAGAAATGGATATAGAGGATTACCAACTACATTTGCAGGTGTCCTCTGATAATTGGGGCTGACAGTGATGATTTAGCAGTATTTGTTTTGAGCCTAATTTTTTGTTTCAACCACTGGGTTTTGACAGGTACAAGACTATTTAGCAAACAAAACCTATGGAACCACTTGTGAACAGGAACTAAAATCATGTCCTGGTACACAGATCTGAGAATCTCATTTTTTAAAGCTGTGTTTTCCTTGTGAAACTCTTAAAATAATTACAGCAGTTTTACCACTATTTGGTTTACTGCTAGGTTAAAAAAAAAGAAATTAATCATGTGTTTGCTACCAAGCTCTAAGAGTCCTCTCAAGAGAGAATGCTACACTACTGAAATAAATTGCTGAAGAGCAACACAAAGTTGATGCCTGTTCTTTTCCAGCTGATGTGGTAAGATTATTCTCATATTGGCTCAAATCAGTTTGATTCACAAAAAAAAAGTAAACAGGGAAAACAAAGGTAAAGCACCCTCTTTAAATCATTCTAAACTAAGTCTTTTAAGCTCTCTTACAACTAAGGGTGAGGCTAAAACTTACTAGTTTCAAAAATTTAAGGTACATAAATGACAGTAATTGTGTTGCTGTACTTCCAACTTCTAAAGCTTTAGGTCAGTTATGCAGAAGGTGAGCAGCCAAATAAACAGCGAATAGCTACTCTTTTATACATAACAGCAGTGAATGGTAAAAGCAACGGCACTGAAGTCTCGGGATGGTTAGAGCTAGAGTTGGAATGCACTCCGCTTGGCACAGCACGCTATGGTGAGTAACAGAGCGGAGGAATTACACACATTCATGCCTGAGTAATCAAGTCATGACAGAAAGCTCTCAACTGTGTACGTGAAAAGACTTGGTCACAACATAACCTTACTGAGTCAGAAGATGTGCTGTACGTGGAATGCCATCATGCCTCTAAGATTCTTGAGGTATGGAAACTGAGTGCAGTTGTGTTTCTTCCATTGGAGTTTGCATGATGTGATTTTTTTCATTTTTTTCTTGTTCCTACACTATTTCTGGGAAGAAAACCGTTAAGTTTCTAGAAGAAAGTGAGCAGTAACTAATAGCAAATGAATTACCTGTCTTTGGTGGTCCAGGTCTGCTTTATTACCAACTAGAATCATAGGAAACTCATCACGATCTTTCACTCTAAGAATTTGTCGCTGAAACTTATAGATTTCTTCAAAACTGTGAAAGAAAAATAAGTAAAGCGTTAGTGTACTTATTCATAGATTCTCAGGTTCTGCAGAAGTTCAGAAACGATGAGTCACCTATTAGGACTTGCCCTGCCACGCCACACAAGCAGACAGCTGCAGGCACTCCACTGAAGAGTCCACTGTCACAGCATGACCAGTTAGAAAATCATTCAACACAAACTAAAAAAAACCCTCAAGTTAAGTGTACTATGCAAGGGACTTGGGTGGGGTTGGAGGGCAAGCAAAACACTCCTCAATCTAGAGGACTCCAGGTGCCAATGTGTTGCAAAGAACCAAGCAACCAAAGTTCATTCTACAAATATTGACAATGGAGGAAGATCATGGCCCAAATATTAAGTGACTGGATATATGTGGCATTTTCCTATTCTTACAATAATTAAGAGCACGCCAGGCAAGCTCCATGAGCTTCTATAAAAGATGTTTCATCTCAGCTCTGTGGCCAATCAGTTATGCAGGTTCCAGTCAATTCAGGGGAGTAAGCAGAGTGAGCACTGCCTGTAAGAGTGCAGAGACATACCCTGACCTGGATACTGTTGGCAAGGGGATATTTCTAAGAACTGATCATAGCCCCTTGCCATTAGTTTAAATTTCTGTCACTTCTAGGAAACCAGTATTTTGGACTGTAATTAAGTGCATGTATAGCGTTGTCATTTTTTGTGTGCATGCTTTCAAGTCTTCTATTGCAAGAGACAGATATTTTCAGTGATTGGTTTAAAATGTGATTTCAGAGCTGAAAGAGTCACACCTCAGAATCTAGAGGTGAACGCATACTTAATGTTTCTGTTTGAAATTAGTTCAATAAAAGATAAACAGCAATTTAAGATTAACTACAACTTCTTTGTTTTAATAATTTGACATCAGGCTTACCTTCCTCTATCAGTGACTGAGAAAACAAGCAGAAAACCCTCCCCTGTCCTCATGTACTGTTCACGCATGGCTCCAAATTCTTCTTGTCCTGCTGTATCCAGAACTGAACATAAAGCAAAACACTGATTATTACAGTTAATGGTCTTAGAGTATAGAGTGAGAAAAAGGGTATTGTGAAAGCCTCTCCTGTACATTGTAACTAAGCAGAAATCACTTTTCACAGGCACTACTGGATTTTTGCTAATATTCCAAATGAGTTCTTGGACTGACTGAACAATCCAAGACCTACCAAACTGAACAAGAAAGTCTGGTGGACTTCTGCTAATTCATAAACAGCTGAAAAATACTTTGAGATATTTGGGGATAGGGCTTGGGAGGGTTGCTGGTTTGTCTTTAAAGACATCACTGACAAAGGAGAACATACTTCTAAAGCAAAGCATTTATATTGCACTTGGGAGAGGCAGCACACAACAGCCAAGTGATATGTTTTCATTCCACTGTGTCATCCAGGTAACTGCCAGGAGTTCTGTAAGTTCTCCTAGTTTTGTAGGTACTAGGGCTTTGGGAATAATTCTTAAAAAAAAAAATAATCTAATTTAAAGAGAGACACTTAGACATATGTAAGGCATAAGCACTTGAAATCCCAAGTAACTCATTAATAAAACAACAGTAGCTAGCTTTTATCAGCCACACACTTACATACAAACTGCATGCTGCACCCTCGTTTACCTGCATTAGGTTTCACACATACAGGTGTAAACACAGGCACCTCCAGCTCCAGGCTGTTAGTACCACACTTTCGCTGGGCTACTTACTGTCCAAGCGCGCAGCTCGTTCATCTATCACACATTGCTTGGTGTAGGAGTCTTCAATCGTTGGATCATAATCCGTAACAAAATAGGACTGCAAAAAATAAAACAGGTATGTGTGTAAGACAGGCACATACAGGACACTCCGAGTAAGATGCTAAAACTGTTTGCTTGACAGCTTAGGGAAGAGGAGCAGGTTTCACTCCTGTAAAATCATTTGCCACTTTATCCAAAAGGATAGCAGGTAACAGCCTTCCTACTCCTATTAAACATTTAAATGGTCAAAACTGCTAGCTGAATCACTGAATTTACTGGATTCCCAGAAGTTTCCAGCATTTTATAGAGATTTCTGGTAAATCCTGAAGTTTCCCAGCAGGGAACCCTAGAAACTTATAGTTTTTAACAGCTTTTAAGGTCTCCAGCAACTGCTAAGTTTCTCTGAATTTCTGGTAAGGTTTAGCATTTTTCTTGGAATTCTAAAAAGTTTTAGATTTCCTCCCCGACTCCCAGAGCCAGTAATTCCTAGGAAGTCACCAGGGTTTTTCCAGCTGTTTCTAGAATTCTCTAGAATTCTAGTTTTACTTTCTCTAGAAACTAGTTTTATAACCACTTCTAGCAACAACTCCATGCAGCACTAATGGCACCTCTTTTGCCAGGCGAATAAAACTTGGATCATCCTTGTTCCCAGGATTTCTCTCCTGGTTTTAATGACTTTAAGCACACAAATACACCCTGCAAAATGGCAATTCCTGAAAGCAGACTAAGCCATGAAATGTCTGTGTCACCCACTGCCTAAACACGAGGCCCCACCAGATACTACCAGCCTGTAACTTATCACCCAAACTGCAGAGCAACACAAATTCTGGTACATATTTCCAGAGACTGGGTGACCTGGTATTGAATGCTGGGATAACAATATTATCTGAAGATGACAAGTTTAGATTTCAAAGGATGAATTTTTAGCTTGCATGCAGTCACATCAAAGTCATCTTCACCCAGAACTAAAGCACATCGTCATAACAAATCTGAACTCTGATCAAACTGCTCCCCTCTTTGCTCATTGCAGCAGACACTGGGGACAGGGATACTGCCCTGACTGTTCAGAAATCTACCACATGGGGCACATATGCACCCAGAATACCACCACAATAACTGAAGGAGGAATACCCGCGCACGTTATTCAGTTCTGTAAGTGAGTATGCAAATAGAAATGCCTTAAAAACTACATATTGCTTCCTAGGAAGCAAGAAAGGGCAGGTGTTGTTCTTGCACAAAGAAGATAGGCCAAAAAAAAGGCTGCATCTCCTTACTCATGGCAAAATTATTATCTCTCACTGAAGCATCTTTCCCATCACACAGATTTAAAAAATACCAACAAGACACCATTGCATTCCTCTAAGCATACCAAGGTCAAGTTAACAAACAACATAGTAGGGAAAAGAAGAAAAGAAAAACAGTGTAACTGAAATTACAGCACTAGCCCACTAATCTTCTCTAGACACATCACTGTCAATGCAGGATACAGGTAACTCTGTTCTTGTGGATGTGGTTTTATTAATTTACTTGTATTTGTTGTTGCTCAGTTTCAGTTGGAGTTGTCCACGAGGGCTAGCTGCAGTACTTTGACCTGACTGCACCCAGCAGACTCCCACCAGTTGGTCACATCCACACTAGGTTTAACAGCATGGGCTTGGGCTCCCCAGCAGAGCTCATCAAATGAGCTGCAGCTGCCTTATTGAGAGGAACACATCACCACTTTAACACACTTTACCAGCTATGCATACTATATACTCGCATACCACAACCTCACCAGCATGCAGTTGGCTACAGAATACTGTTTATTATTACAGATTAATTACAGATTGCTGTTTATCTACTCATTTTAGATTTGGCACCAAACTGAAAAACCCCTCACCCTTAGAGCAGAGGTCCTGAACAGTTCTGCACATCTCCTTTGCATTTTAGGTAGACATCATTAAACTGTCCTCTCGGGATACACCTACACAGTAGTCTCAGTAGCTTCGCACCATTAACAGCGCCACTGAGTAACCAGCCACCCTTAAGGAGCAATAACATCAAAACAACCATGTTCCTCTCTCACAATAAAATCCTAGCAGTCTGTCCCAACAGATACCTGCCACACATGAGATGCTGTAATTCACTCCTTTCTTACAGTGTTTCGTGTAAGTCAAGTTGGTCATTTCTGGATAAGAACTGTTTCTCCACTGTTTTAGAACATTCACCCAGGCTAAGCAAACTCCCTCTTCACGCCTTCCCTCAAATCCCATCCATATAAAACAAAAATACCCCAAACCAGACAACAGGCATAGTATCACCGACGAGCACACACACAAGTCCAAGTTTTGCAGCAGCATGGAGGTCATTTGCAGAGACCAGAACATCTCATCATGGAACAAGTGCCTAGAAGTCACCGTTTTGACTGCAAATTCTCCCTTTACCTTTCTCTGAAGATGTAAACAGGAAAAATCACAGCCTTCAAAACCATTCTTTTCTTTTGCCTGTATCCATGACACTGAAAATGTTATCTGGGAAGCTTAAGAACAGATTTTTTTTATTATTTTTTTTTAGGAATTAATTTATTCATAAACTATAAATTAAGTCTCAAGTCTTCTGTGGCCTTTAGCAATCTTTGAAAGATGGAAAAGTAATTCACTTACATGAACATACAAATGTGTAAGTAAAATAATTTACAGAATCTGACTTTAGAAGGGACAATCACAGAGAAGGGAGGCAATTTAAGTCCTATGTTTCATTAAGAAAACAGAAAGTGGTATTTATAAAGAAAACCACTAAAATGTGGTGTTGCTATCAATATTTCCAGAAATTCAGGCTTTCGATGTGGAAGATAAAGCATGCATGCTGAAGTCCCTCCCTAGCCCACCCCCAGCTTCAACTTTCATTTCTCTGTCCTGCAAAAGTCAAAGTTGCTTTCTGACCCTTTACATCCATGGAGTAGTAGAGTATGCCAAGCTTTAAATAAAAGGGAGAACTTGGAATCAATTTATTACACTCTCATGAATCAGTATTTGTAGATTACCTAAAGCAGCGAGTTTATATCCAACAAGGGCAGTATTTTTCACTGAGAGAGGTCAGAAAGAGAAAATCTCAGAGGGATTCTTCAATATTTTCCTTATTATCTGTCCAAGAATTGCAGCCTGTTCTGTAATCCCCAGGGTATTTCTGCGATTCCCTCCACCCTTTTTGATTCATTTTTGTGTGTGTGTAGTTTTTGTTTGTTGCTTTTTGGTTTAAAAATAAATAATACCGAGAAAGCAAGAGTGCCAGACTAGATACATGGTTCCTACCTCAAAGAAGGGAGCAAGACTAAGTTGCCCTGATCCCCAGTGTCAGCCACATCTCAAATTCAGAATGAGCAGATGCCAGAGCTCCCCTATCTAACAAGCCTCTTATGAGCAGTTGCCTCCCTCCCATGGAGCTGTGCTGCCAAATCTGCTGTCACAGCCCCTGCATGAGAGCTCTGCAAGGCAATTAGTGTTGTGGTTTACCTCCAGGCACTGGGCTAAACTAATGTGCCTGAAATAGCTGCTGGTTTTGAAGGAGTCTTCCCAAATCACACTGGGATTATTTGCCACAGGGAGCACATCAACCACAGCTTGCAGGCCTTACTCAGTCAGGGACAATTTACGAAAATTAGATGTAGCAAACACAGCATTTATCAATTTGAACAGAAACTGGCCTTACTGCTGCTATATAGTCAATGTTTAAAGAATTAGGGGATGGCAGAAAAACACACCACGAGGCTGTACTGTTACTTCTGAGAGCTTCCCTGCAACAGTGCGAAGGTGCCTGCACAACCAGTGAGCCCAAGACCATCCACCAACATTAAGTATCTTCATAAAGGTCTGAGAGCTTGTAGTAGAGCTGCTTAAGACTAAACAGGAGTGCCATTCCAGCAGATCAAAACCTGCCAATTTACTGGCTTGAAACTGACACTGAGCCCAGGCAAGTTTGAGGAGCACACACACACGCCACAGTCTTTGAATACCCAGGCCCCTACTACTATTTCTCTTATGAAAGCTGGATGTGCAAGCCCCAACACTTCAAAGCAGTTGCCCCACTAAGCTACAAACCACCAGAAAACTACAGCAGGTGTCTCGGGTGCCAGCTGGCACAAAACACACTAGACCACTCTCCAGGGTAACCCATTGCAGACCAGGTTGTCAGATCCACTCTTCTAGGAGCAGCTGAGTTTCTACAACAATTTGGAGGAGCGAAGCCTCCTTCAGCTGGCTCCACTACAGATGGCCACTGCCTGCAGGGATTAGAAGCAGCTAAGTTTCTTTTATGAAAATAACCACTTGGACATGCTTTTCTGTTACACCACTCCCTTAATCACAAGCAAAATTAAGGCTCTTTCCATTCACCTCCTTGAAGGGAAATGAGAAGCCAAGCCTAGTAGTCGCATCAACCACTCTATTTTGGGTAAATCTTACGCAACAAGTTTTCTAGGTTTCCTCTTTCTAAGACAGCTGAGGCAATCAAGTGCAGAAATGGGAAAGCTTGCCGAGGACATAAGCCCTTTTGCAGAGGGAAAAAAAACAGCCAACAAAAAACCCCATCCCCACACCACCCATCACTTGCAGGTGGGCAACCCACCACCACAATCCCTTCCTATACACACACTTGTCCCCTTAAAACTTATTTCAAACACAATCTTCTGACCTTTGCAGGAGTTTCTACTAGCAGTACTTGGGAACGATGACACTACCATGCTGAATACCACTCCAGCCATCTTTCTCCATTTAAGGTAATAGTAATCCCTAAATCATTGTTGCAATCACTCAAGTCTTTTGGCAAGGAGAACGTGTGAAAACTCTGCTTTCAGTTTATTGTCTTTCCCCTTGGTTATGTTGCCTTTAATACACATAAGGGAATTCTTCCATTAGCTGGACTCACTTAAAAGCTTGGGAGTCCCACTCCATAAATTAGTAAAAACAACTACCTAAGTGAGGACATCTTACACAGAAAGAAGGATAACCCCTGTAAAGTTTCACAGCTCTTACACAGCTTTTCTTATTTACTCCTCATAAGGTCACCAACAGTCTACAAGCTGAAAAGCCACTGCATTACTTTCTTTTGCACTCAGATATAAATTTAAGGTGAGAGAGGTAAGCCAGGCACTCAGCAGGGAACTGCTATAAGCTGCAGTCCAGAGGCTGGATGCATAATCTGCTTCCTTTTATCTTTACTCAAAACTTGAAGGGCACACAATGAAAGGTGGCCCAGCTCAGTGAAAGCGCAGCACTATGAGTAAGTTAAAGGAGTGGTACATGCCAAAATGTATATTCATCCTTGCTGTATCTATAATCTCCATTTGTATTTACTAAATATACACTTAATGTTTCAAAAAGTCACTAGTTACTTATTTAAATTTTTTCCACATGTTTAAATTTTTGGTTTCAACCCAGCAGAGGCAAGGAAATAGGAGGGTTTCCACCCTCTGGCTGAAGTTACAGAGCAGCTCTAGATTTAAATAGCATCTACAATTTCAGCATTGCAAATAGCCCCAAAATCCTTCCCAGCTATAAATTTTTAAGTCAGAACTTAAAACAAACACGCTGGTGAATGCTGCCCACCAAAGCTTCAGCTTTAACTTGCGTATGTTCCCAAATACCTGAAATACATGATCCCAAGACATCAGAGTATTTCTTTTGGTAGCTTCTCCTTTGACTACCACTAACATTACCATCTCTTTTTCTAGTTTCTTCCTAATTTCCTCTGTGCTTCACCAGTAACATTTATTTGCTCCTGTCCCACCTGATGGATGTAAAGTCCAATTCAGAATCTGTAGTGGCACATCTTCACACCGTGGGTATAGAACAGTATCAGCTGCAGCCCTATGACACACCACACGGTCAGGTTTCTGACCAGATCAGAAGTAGTTAATCCAGAAAAAGGCAAAAGTTCTCTTCTAAACACCTTTCCTCATTTCAATTAGTATTTCTGACATGTTTTCCAAGTCAAAGTCAGTGCCAGAGTTTAAGACCACAACTATAGCATCCCAGCCACTGAGCAGGACCACAAGCCTTTCTGTTTGAGGTACTCGACTACACAGTAAAAGCTTGCTCAGACCATGAATTAAGACTGAAATGACTGTGTAATGTGTGTAGCCTTCACTGCTTTGCCGACAACATCTTGCCACATCTGCCATTGGCTCTTCTCCCCAAGAAGAGTGACACAGCAGCCAAGTCTATACTAACTTGACCAGTGTCTGCAGAAGGAAGTTAGAGACTATTTCAAGGAACTTTAAGCTACTTTTCCATCCCTATCCTTAGAGGAACACAAACGGGTTCAGTGTCAATAGACTCATTCCTAGAGGGCAGGTGGCAGTAACCTACCACCTAGCCCAAGAACTACACCAGTCCCGATCTAGAACTAACCTGCCCAGCAGACCTGGTAATTAAGCAAAGCAGCTGCTAGAGCCTCAGCACCCTAATGGATTAACTGAAGAACCTCCTTTCACACAACAAAGGAGGCTCCTGAAGCAATTTCTTTAGAAGTTTGAGTTGGCTGGCCAGAAACCAAGGAAAACATGCAGGAAAAACCTGGAAGCAAACCTAAACCCAGACTGCATTCCAGAACAAATGAACAGAAACAGCAAAACAGACATATTTAGTATTTTGTGGACCCCCACATACTTGGGTCACAGAAAAAGCAAACAAAGAAAAAGCATACAACTGATAAGGATTTAACAGGCTAGTCAAAGGCCAACATGTACTTCCCCAAGAGCAAGTGGTTCACAGGGACCTGGTATTTCCACACAGGCCTAGTTGGTTGGTGTTGGAAGAGCAGGAGAAAGATGCTACTGGGGTGGACAACAGAGAAAGCCACCTGAAAACCATACCAGAAGGACTTCAGGAGCCACCTACAGCAACCTAGCATCATTTTTAACAGAATTGCTTGAGATAGCATTGAGCATGATTTGCTGGCATAAACAGTCACACTTCATAGAACGAGGGGAAGTATTTTGGTGTTGAACCGTGTGGAGAGTAGGGGATCAAATGTCTAGAATTATACGATAAAGACAAGACTGCAGACATAATGAATAAACCACTGGATCATGCCAGAGAAAGCCAGGTGTATCCTCCTCCTAACTATCCCATATTCTTAGAAATCTTTAAGAGTTACTGTCTTTTAATTATACAAACAGTAAGAGCACCCGGTTCCTTTCTTCCAGTAAATGTAAATTAAAAGATAGTCAGTGCCTGTAAGCAATCAGTGATACTTCCCTCCATTTACACTGCTTCCCACTGTTCTAATGTATACCGCCAGCATTGTTATGGCTATCCAGGGAAACATGTCATTTACAACTACTATTACTGCAATTATCCAGTGCTGTGAAACACTTGATAACTGTGAACAGTGAAAATTGAGACACAAAGAGAGAGGAGAATTAAACTGAAGAAAGTTATAGTGAAAGAAAGATGTCACAAACCTTATACAAGCTAAACCCTTCGGAAGTTAATACACAAGTTGACAAGTCCTTTTATTTGTTCCTGAAGAACTAGCATTACATGCAGTACTAATCTTTATTAATATTTATCATAAATATACACACTTAATCAGATCTTAATGGTTCTGTTGAAGAAAAGCTTGTGACATCTTTTAACATTCAACAGAATGTTGAAAAAAATCACCTCTGAGAACGCAAAGTTCTGGAATAGTCTACAGCAGCCTCAGAGTACATCCATTAGATCATCACACAACACAATTTGAAGACAGAAGCGATGAAATTCTTAGTAAGATTCAGTAGAATACAAAAGCAAGCGTATGACCTTCATTAAGTCTATGTTAAGTCTTCCCCTTAACTTTTTTATGCAATGCAAGGACTGTCACAAATTTGTGCTTGGTCTGGAAATACTAAACAAAGCACAAATTAGTCCTATTATACAGCCACATACTCCTACCTCTTTCTCCTCCTCTCTACTCCCTGCCCTTCCATATACAGTGACCATTAAGCAAACACATCAGAAACAGAAAACTATTAAGAAATCTGTGTGCAGTGCATGGGCATATTTATTACATGTAGCCAAATAACACAGCTCTTTTCTTTATGGGCTGTTGTGGTACTCCCAAAGTACCTAAAAGTAAAACTAACTTTGCTTCCCCAACAGGTGTGGGAAATGTGAGTTGGGATAGGGGGAGCAAGAGGAGACGGGGTATAGTGGATAAAGCATCTTCAATTTTTCAATTTTGTCTACACACCTTTATTTACTAGATGAACACTTGAACTTCGTATCCACCAACACACTTTTTCCAATGATGTTTCTTTAGATAGCCATACACTAGGAAATTCCACAGATTTCATCCATGGTTCAGCAGAACTGCCTCACGTTAGGGATTTAGGAGCCACACTGGCTCTGAAGCTGAATGTGCAGGTCACATGGACCAAGGCTCAGGAAGATGAAAGACTGAAATCAAACTGACTTATTTGGTCTGAAAGGGAGCATCCATCAACTCTACACCTTTCAAGACTCCAAAAAACCCGTTCGTTAGGTTTTGGCCTTCCCCTAATTGCTAATTATAAGTCAGCTTTACCTTCCCCAACCCTGCCCAGGCTGCAGCAGCACAGGAAAGGATCTCTTTTCTTTTCTCCCTCAAAGCTGGCATCCAAGGAGAGACTTACAAAACAGCCTGAGCCTACTTGGAGAGATCTGGAGATTTTCTAGCTGCTAAGCAGATAATTACAAGATTCTGGGAAGGGGGGTAGAAAGGGGTGGACCTTAAGAATCCACACAGAGACATCAGATTCGCTTGGGGGAAAAAGAAAACGTCTTCAAAAGATAATTCAGGCAGCCTCTCAGTGTATGTTCAAATTATTCAGGTTATTACAGCTACTTTATTGAAAAAGATTACATGCCTTTTTGCTAACAACCTGCCAAGCTTAAACATACTGTTAGAGTAGCTATTGTAAAGTGTTAATGCAGCCTCAGCTCTTGATTTATGGACAGAGTGGGTATTGGTTACATGGGTGTAACACGAATACTGACAAGAGTGGGGGGTTTTTTATTATTTTTTTTGTATTTTGAAATGCGCACGAACATATTTTTAAAATATTTTCCTTAAAAAACAGCCAATTGATACTTTATAAACAGCTTTCACCTCTTAAACTCTAACTGGATCTGCACAGTGGTTATGTCTTCCTTCAGTCACTAGCTTATAGCGCTCCACACTGTACATCAACTCAGTACTAGCAGCTCACCAGCCAGTAAGCATTTGCCTCTAGTCTATAATTCTCATCAAATTTCTCAAATTTCTCAAGCCACACCAAGCACCAAGTACAAAGACCCGTCTGAAACAATACACACATTAAACTCTGGCCTCTTAATGTCTTCCTGGTGATGCAGTTTTCATTACTCAAGATCAGAGAACAAAATTTTCACTATCTGTTACGACTTCTTTAAAATGCCTTGAATTAATGCCTTTTAATGCCAGTAAGCACCTACTAAGTTCTTTGAAGGCAGCTATGCAATTTCTCAAGTCAAAACATGTCTGACTATAAAGTGTACTCTGTATTGCAAGCATAGATGAGTCTTGGTTTCATTTAATTTCATTTTTGCTTTACCGTATGTATGTGAAAGAACTGCTAACACTCCAGCTATCTAATCTTACTGATCTTGGCCACTTGCAGTTCAAGGAACAGTTTAAAATATTCACTATATACTATCTTCTAACCCATATAGTTTTATCAAATTCAGACAGTTTTCAACATAGCAGCTTATACAAACTTTTCAGGATGGACTTGGTTTTTTACCTCAAGAATCCCATGATCTCTTTTAAAAACTGCATATCTGACTTTACTGATCTGTATAACCAGAAAATGGGAATATATAAGTGAAAAGAAAGCAAGGTTAGTCAAAAATTCTCCTGGTGAGGCAGAAGTAAAGTTACTGGAATACCTTTTTCTTGTACGTGTGACGTCACTAGAATGCTTCAAGGTATATGGTGTAATGTAAGAGCTTTTGATTTATAAGTATAAGCACAGTAACAAGGTAAGACTTAAAATCAATTAAAATAAACCTAAATAAATAAACTTGAAATAAAACACAGTATGCAGCAACAGACTTCAGATTAGAGGCTATAAGACCCCATTTCCAGTCTATTAAGAAAGAAGCCAGATCATAACTCCTTCAGGAATATACCAGAAGAACTGAAATGAAGATTGAAAAAGTTAATTCAATGGCAAAAATAAACCCTTGAAGAGAGTACAATTATTTGCATGAAACCAAAATCCTTAAAATCCAAGTTGCAAAGACATCGCTTCTTAATTGTATTTTTCAGACTACCTAGCCTAGGTTATGAGCATTCAGACCCATGCAATTACATTAATGCAGTAAGAAGTTTTCTAGCCCAAACAAGCCAGTAAAATGAAACCCCATTTCAGCAACTAGTTGATTTTAGTAACTTTGTATTTGTAAGTTCCGTATTTGTTTAACAATAAGATATAGCTAGGTTAACCAGTCCATTAAACCTAAAGCCTACAGTTTTCTATCACGATTCAAGTTAGGATTAAATATTTGTGGGATAGTATTTCACAATACAATTGAACTACAACTTCCTGCTAGTAATTGCATAATTTAATGCATGTGTGCATATATGCATTTTAAAAGTGCCAAATAGGGACTGAACCAAGAGTGAAAGCTTCTAGAGGCTTTCATCATACCACTTACTCTATTACAAAGGAAAAAGAGAGTCATTAGTGCATGTGTAATTAAAAGTTATGATGACTATTTCAGAGCTGGTAACACACCTCATTTATACTATGAGATCATTGTAGTCATAGATAGCAATACACTAGTTCCTGTCCTATAACTCTTTTTTTTTTTCCTATTACCACAGTTAATCCCATGGAATTTTTGAGCACCAGCTTGGACAATATCCAACATTAAGACATTCAGCTTCATTAGCAAAGTCTAGAGTACTTTATTTTTTGAAGATTTATTGACTGCTCATTAGCAGCTAATTATTTAGGAAAAAGCTATAAAATAGCACTTTATCTAATAAGAACTAATGTGTCAGAAGATAAGCACAGTCCCAATAACTTTATTTTCCCAAATTACACATTTATTCAACTCCAGCCTTTTGGTTTGAGACTAGACAGTCTAGACTAATGCCATAGCAAGAAGTGGCAATACGCTCAGATGGCAGCTCTGTTATTTAGTCATATATTTTCATTATCAAGGCTAATTATCACTAGCCTTCCCCCAAAGTCCTCACCCAGCTAAGTAAAAAAGGTAACCGCTGTGCATAGTTGAATTATGGAAGTTTCAAATAATGAAGGATTTGGTTGCCCACCTAGGAAATAACAGCCAAAATTAAAATGAAAACATACAAACATACCAGGCAACCTTTCCAGAGAAAAGGGTATGTGAACAGCTCACAGGTATCAAGCTATCAAAAAAAGTTCACACTAAAAAAGCTACAATAATGCTGACATGCTAAATAGACACTTTTTAACACAGACGGATCTTAAGTTTTCCTCACACCACCACAGAGGGGGTATGAAAGCCACACCAAACCAGGCTGAGCAACTCAATGCATGCGAGCCCCACACCAGAGTCCCACCAGCCAAAGCAGTTCCCTAGCCAGGAGCACCTGCCGTATCCCAACACCAGGTACTTCTGCACATATGCATCAGCCATCACACTGTATTCTAAGATGAAAATGTGCTTTCTGCCTCCTGAAACTATTTCTCAGAAGTTTGTGGCTAAGCATTAAAACCTCAGATAGCAGGAGAATTTATACTGGTCAACAAGCGTTTTTCCATGTGACTGTACTTTCCAATTCAGCAGCTCCCGGCAGGGCCAGCACAGGGGTTCCCACAGGGACCATGGAGAACAGAGGACCCACAGTCAGTCACTCCCAGGTCCAGCAATACGATCCATAGCCCTAGCACCCCCTCTACAAAGAGGTTTTTCAGCAGATTGACATTTCATCATCACATATTTAAGCCAAACACATTGAGAAGGAGTACTCTTAACCTTAGTTTAGGATTTAAAGTCAAGTAACAAAAGGCTGAAGACTTATTTTTTGCCTTGTCTCTAACCTAAGGCGTCAGGCTAACCTGCCTTATTGTCAGAGTGAAAAGAAAGGAAAGGGATCTCTTCCTAAGTAGAGCAGGCTGCATAAACCTTTTCGCTCTAGGGACAGCATGTTCAGATCTTCCTGGCACACAAGTAGTCCCTTTGTTTTGTTCAGATCCAATTCTAACAGAGGAAGAAAAAAAAAGACCAGACTGGGTCATTGTCAGCAAACTTAGCAGAGCAATGTGGTCAGTTAGTCCACCCTCAAAGCAAGACAGAGAAATCCTACCCAATCTCAGCTAAGAGATACCTGACAGCAATTTCAGTGATGCAGCTGACCTGAAATCCTGATGAGGCACAACGCCTGCCAAAAAACACAAGGATTTTTAACAAAGACGTAGACACTGCTGCTTTTTAAGTAGTGGTTCAAATTGATACCACTATTTTAAATAATTCCAGGTTTCTTTAAGAACAAAAGATTAGAAATCCAACATACAGAGTTCAAGGAACCTGCAGCACAGACCCGTGTAAGTTTCAGCTAGACAAACCACTTCAAAAAAAGTAATACTGAGTATTTTCCATCACAGACACTGGCAGAGTGCAACGGTTTTCTGTCCAGCCTAATCAGTCCTTGTAGAGAAGTTAAATCTTAATGTCCTTGGAGAATATCTTCATACTTTCTCTTACCACCCCCAGCAGCAGATTTCAAGATCAAAGGTTAATACTCCTTCATATCTGACAACAATGCAATTCAGACTGGTTTTCTCATCAAAAGGGAAGCTGCAATACAGTGCATGAGGATTGCTTGCAGTAGGAAATATGTAGCTTTTGCTTCCAAAAGGTCAGAAAGGAAAGCCATGTGTATTGGAACTTTTACGCTAGAGGCCATATATTAAGTTCCTAGAAGAAATAAAAGAGGTACTGAAGAAAATATTATCCTAAACAGAAGAGGAAAAGAAAAAAAGAACAACCAAAAGCAAAACCCCCCAAATCACCAGACTCATGGTTGGGAAGGCTTAGAGGTTACTGTTCCACGTTTTGTGCCAGTGTCCCACAAGTCAGCCCAAGCATGCTGTCCAGCAGTAGCTCCAGCCCCATGTTTAATTTCCCTTTGAGATCTGTGCACATGCCTATGCTACGCTTCCATCCATACCTCAGAGCCACAAAGTTGCTCACAATCACTGAATTCACTTTTAAGCCAGCAAATCTGCAGACTAACACCTGAAGTTTCCATAGAAGCTAGCATTTTCTCTGCACCTCACCCTCAATCTGTACTTGATTACACTTAGATGACAGGTATCAAACCAGGCAGTACTTATTTTACCTGAATTATTTTTACAGCGTGAGCAGTCACGTCAACATGAACACAAGGAGCAATGGGGAGATGCTTTCCTGGCAGAGGATGCACAAACGGCCCTCCCCTTCATTTCAGCAAGCAAGCGGCTGCACTCAGCAGCACAGCAGTCATGAGGCAGCATCATTCACAACCAGAATGTTTACTAGGGAGGTTGACAGAAACAAGTTCTTCAACAGCATTATCCCCCCAATTAAAGACAACTTTAAATGCACAATGTGACCAATATTGTCACAACCCACATACAGGGAACAGTGCACTGGCTCCAGCTCCAGGAACCAGAAGTGACTGAGTGGTTTTACAGTTGCTAATCCGACATGTGAGCAAGATTTTATAGCACAGAACTGGTTACAAGCACTGTCTTGCTAAAATAAGCTTGGTAGCTGATCTACAGGGACATGGAAGAGATCCTAAAGCCCCAGTAAGCACAATTCAGCGGTTTTAAGCAGCACCAGCTTCAGCAGTTTTAGATTTTAAAGTCAACGGAGTGAGTGTCAAATGGGAACGTGCTTATGTTCAAGTTTTATTGAAAAAAAATATAAATAAAAGCTTTTGCCTTCAGTATTATCTACATATTTAAGCAAGCATCAATTTATCTAAAAAAAGCATATTTACCAGCAAAACATTTGCTTATACTAAAACCAACCACAGTGTTTCTTCCCGTTTGTCTCCGCACCTGCAGGTGTAGTATCATTCTTAGTCAGCATCACCCCAAATCACAGGGCAGGGAAACACACAGAAAACTCCGAGAGCTTACTTTTTGCTTGGAGTTATTATAGACAGCACATGCAACAGAAAAAGACAGAGATAAATCAACATTACCTAACATCTATGGTGTTAACATTGTTAAATTAATACTTCACATGAGTTTTGAGCCATAGGACCTAAGCAGTTAGGTGCTAATCCTGTCTCTTATACTTTCAAGAGTTTATTCTCTTAACAGCAAGGACAGTTTCACCTCCGTGAGAAAAATAACGACCCCAAACCCAGTGCTGTTATAACTAAGGCAAAAAAAAAAACCAAACCAAAAAAACCCAAACACCAACAACCCATAAACCCAAACCAAAATACATGTTGTCTAAGCCACTGCCCTCATTCAATTAACAAGATACAGCAACACAGTATGCTTGAAATGAGGATTAACAGCTTTATTCTCATGTTAAAATCTGCTTCATACTATACAATGTCAATACAACTAGTTTTATGTGCAAATACTTACTTTCACATTCTAAAAAGCCACATCAAGAAACTGCAAGCAAACATCCAGCTGAGGTGCTACACAATCAACCACCACACACAGTCAACAAGTGTTTTTACAGTATGGCCGTTTATGGTAACAGAAAAGAAGGCGAATGAAAGATCGGAGCAGTTTTACACTGAGCAGCATCATTTCCCATGGTGCAGCTGATTCTAAGTAACAGATGAAAAGCATGATTTGCCCTAAACACTACACATCCAGATGATTCTGCATTGTTTAGGGAATTCACAGCTTGAGCCAGAAGTATTTGCTGAAGTCATGCAGACCCTAGGATCACTGGAAGGCAAGGTCTAGTATTTTCTTCTCTAACATCCTGTTCAGCAGTGTGTCAGAACAGGTCCCAGAATAGTTCTCTACTCACAGGTTGCAAGTAAGGTTTCTCCAAGGGAAAGCAGAGCTTAACAATGAAATTGAGAGCAAACGCTAGAGTCTCATTCAGAAGCACACAAACTGATAGAAGGAAATAAAGCTTTGTCTTTGAAAAGCTGGATGCTCAGGAAAAAACTGAGCTCTCCAGTGAAGAGCTTTTCTCATGAAACTGGGTGTTGCAATCTGTGGTTTGAAGCACAAGTGCTTCAAATATTAACCTAGCCACACATGCTGTGATAGCATAGCACAGAGACAGCCATTCTTCACTCCTGGTTCTGTCATCTACAGCTTTTAAACACAGCTCTGCTTAAGTAATTGGCTAGCAAATTAATGCTGCAAATAGGGCTTTAACATCAAAATGCTCTTCCTCCAGTACATCAGCGAGTTCTCAGGAGACTATTAATCTATAGAACCTCAGATCACCGAGAGGACACAAATGCCCATCAGATCGAATCTTCCTTTTTGCTTTCTTCCCTTGCTCCTTACCTAACTCTCACGTTAAAAACCTCTGCGCTGCAGAGACACAAACCCTTCAAATGGGGTACTTTGACTATTGTCTCTGCTGGTGTCCCAAATCATAGCAGACTGCCCCCTCCCAAAGGTCTTTCTGTTGGTGGTTACCCATCACAGCTAGAAGAGGGCAGAAGCACTTCCCTTAAAATGGATCTCAGCTGAGTACTATGAAGCAAAATGTTTTTGTCATCCTTTTACTACACTGTAACTTTCTATACTTCAATACATGTGAGCCCAAGTTTCCTGTTGGCATTTCTTAAAGAGAGGAGCACAACTAAATCTACAGAGTCACCCACGTATGTCCAACACAGAACTTCAAGGATGGCTCTCTACCAAATTTCACTTGAATAGATTCATTTTTCTCTGCTACTCCTGTTTTGAATAAAACAGTCCTGTATTTTAGCAGGCTTTCAAGTTGTAAAGGAAATAAGGTATGCATACCCCTAGAGTTCAAAAGCATTTGTGATTCTCCTACACTGTACCCATGTTGACCAGTTCATCACATCTTCAAGACTGGCAGGCTTTTGGACTCTCAGGCTCATTAAAAGGTGGGAGCTTAAAAATGAAAGGATGCTTCAGTTTAGTAACAGCAAATAGTCAAGATTTGCTCTGGGGGTTTCCAGCAAGGTGGTTTCCCTTCTGTCTCCTGTGCTCTCATTCTTACAAAGAATTTGCATAAGTTCTCAAATAAACTTGTTTTCTAAACTTACAAGCTGCCAGTCTGCACCAAATAGACAGATCACATGATTTACATCATTTGTGTTTAAGAATATATGGCAACTTCTCTATATAATATTCCTTTACAGACATCAGTTGAGGAGAAAAACATCACTATCCAGAAAACACAGGTGCACATCATGTGAAACCACGAGTCTCATGAAAAGCATCAGTAAGCATATTATCTGAACCATGTACAAGTAGGATCAAAGCGAGAAAGGACAAAGGCTGATGAAAAATAGCTCAAATCACACTAGCCACATTTCTCCACTAAAGACAAGTTGGTCCCATTACCTGCAGCTATCTCCCTCTGATATTACAATTACTAATTTGTAAATAAGTTTTAAATTAAGGAAGCTACCTTCTCCAGGACAGATTCTGTAAGAATCCACTGCCACAAAAGAAATTCAGGAATTTGTTCATTTCCAAGTTATTTTACCTTAAAAAAAAAAAAAAAGTAACTTCTCATTATTCTTAGAGCAGACAGCAAGATCAGAAGAGAGGCTACTCTTTTCTAAATCCAGCACCATACAGGGTACTAGATTTCTACACAGAATAGGAGCAACTTGCAAGGATGATCCTTTTCTTTTATCCCCTTAATACAACAAATTAAATTTATATCATCGAATGCCATAACCAGCTAATCAGCTATACTATGCTACTTCAGTCTTTCAACTTGACAGGTCCTGTAAGATTTTCCAGGAGGGAAGATGTTACTCCTGAAATGTAACCTTCCTCTTCTCAGCTGCCTTTCAGACTCCTTCAAAGCAATCCATTCGTTCCCTACTTCATTTCTGGAGACCATAACCCAAGCAAAGGCTGATACTACAGTGCAGAAGGCACAGCACCAGAAGAATTAGAGATCCCTTGCAGAGTGCAAGAAGAAAGAAGGCAACCCAGGAGTTCCTGCAGCATGAAATACAGCAATTATAAAACCCCTAAACAAAAACATTAGAAGCAAAACAAATTCAAGTTCTCCTTTCTCCAAACAAGTTCACATTGACAGATAGCAAGCATCTAATAAATAAATTACCTGAGCCCAACTCATACTATATACAGAAGTGAGAAACACAAACCAAAACTAGCCAAATTGATTGCATGCCACATCCATTTAGTAGTGCAATGGATTAGCAGCACTTGAAAAAGCAGCTTTATCATACATCTAGCAGGGAAGACAGCTTGAAACATCTTGTCCTGAAAGAATTAACATACTCCATCACGTAAAAGTGCTCATTTTCATTAAGAAAATCATCTATTCAGTCATTTCTAAAGTCAAAGTGTAATATGTAATATTCTTCCCTCATCAGACAGGCACTCACAATAAAACATAACTAAGTAGAGAGCATCATTATTTGATCGCTTTCTCGAGTGAAGAACTTGGGCAAACACTGTGTTTAAAGGAAAAAAGAGGGAGCAGCACAGTGAATGCCATCTTAAAACGCGAGTGCAGTGTGCAAAGACCTTCAATTTGTTTACTTTCACAAACTTTAGAATGCCTGGGCTTTGATCAGAGTTTTTGTGGTGTCTTCTTAAAAACTAAGAAAACAAAACAAAGACAACAAAAAACACCAAAACCTACTGCTATTTCCGCTCACATATTCTACTAAGTGGTGATCTTGTGGTAAAAGCATTAGGTGAAGAGAAAACGGTGTGGAATGCACAGGCAGACAGCCTTCTGCACCCAAACCACAGGAAAGCAAGTTAGCTTCTCTCAGTTTTATAGATTAGAAACAGGTTCTTCAACTTCATCATACTTAGAATAATGGACTATTCAGTGTTGTTCAGATTTCCAGTAACCACAGGTGAAGTCTCTGGACAGGTAGTGGTACATCAGTAGGACAAGCAGAAACCCTTCAGAAACCTTACCTTCTTGCTGGTTAACTCTTACATAGCACGAGTGTGAATTTGACCTCCGAGTGCAGCATTACCACCACACAGCTCTGTCAGCTTTTAACAAGCAGCAAAGGTCATGCTATTTGGAAGGGTAGAGTGGATGCTACCAAACAAAGGCAAGCAGCTTCTCATTTGAGCTTTCTTCCAGCATTAGAAAGTATTTTAATTTAAATCATAAGTCTTCTAGACTCATTTCCTGTGCTTTTAACGTGTGTTAAAAGCAACTTTTCATAATGATCAAGACTCAAAGCTGAATAGATGGGACATATATATTACCAACTTGTTCAATAGAATCAAGATCACAATAAACAAATAAACCAAAAAACAGTGCGTTTTCTTTTGGGGGTCTTTGTTTTTGGGGGGCTGTTTTTGTTTGTTTGGTGGTTTGTTTTTATGTTTGGTTGTTGTTTTTTCTTCAGGAAGAAAGCAGAGTTAGAACAAAGTCCTCTACAAATCTGTTTTGGCACTGACAGCCTATGCATGTCAGGTTTAAGAAAGGAACGTCAGGTCCTGAAGACATGAAAACAAATCTAGAGATACCTTCCTGTGAACCACTGCTATCTGCCGCTCCTCTGGGACGGCACGCACTTCAGAGCTCTAGTGCAGAAGACAACAAACTCAGCGCTCCAGTTCCAAGGCCTTCAGCCAGCAGAACTTGGATACACGCAGGGTTTTGCCCAGGAGAATCAAGTACCAAGAGTCCCTTTCACTAACCACATTTCATGTATTTTCTAGGCTTAGGAAAGACCAAAGGTACCACAATCCATTCAAATACCTAACTGAACAGTGTTAAGCAATCACAGTAGCAGCTCCGAACTCTCAGCAGTCTGGGGAAAGACTGAGATATTTCTTAAATTTCTCAGGCTCTTTGACAATAACAGAAGTACCCCTGTACGAAACAGCTAACTCAAGTACATGCAGTGCAGTAATTTTTTTTTAAGTTTTAACATAAACTGTTCAGCTGTTAAAAAACTCAGTCTCAATTATCTAGCCTGAAGCAAGTATCTGCAGCTCAAGTTATTCATCTTCTGCCATCACCCTGGACAAGTTCTTCCAGATCGCCACCTTTCCTCACACAAGGAAACAGACAGAGCCTTTTTCAAGGCATCATGTCAAGAGACACAAAGCCTGTATTTTCCTCACAGTGTCTGTAAATTGAAGAAATGCAGAGAATTTCAAGGTGCAATTTTAGTTCTTAAACTAGGAAAATCCCAAACTCTTAAATCTTGAGTAAATTCCCTAACTCAGCAAAATTTTAAGACACACACACACACAGTTACAATTCCCCAGAAGTCCAGTCAGCAGAGATCAGATTATTTTCAAATTCTGCTTTAAGTGAACAATTCTGTTATCAGTTTCCTTTTCTGGGAGAAGACTTCTAGTGTGTCAGTTGAAATATTCAAATCCTCCCACAAAACAAGTCAAAGCAGCTATGGAGGAGGGGAAGCCACTATTAAAAATGTGTGGAATGTAACCTACTTGGAAGAAGGCAGATAATACTAGGGGCAAGGAAATCTACTACTTCAGAGGCTCTTTTCCCATATAGTTCCCCTAACAGAGATACCGGGCAATTTCAAATTTACAAACATTAGTGAAATACATCCACCTTCCTAGAACATACACAACTAAAAGTTAGTTTCACAGACAAAAAACTTCAAATCCTTCAGTTACCTGACACACACTGTATCAATTCTAATACATGCAAGAACTTCTAGATAACAAAAGGAAAGTTTTCTTCAACTACTTCAAAAGCTGAGCTTTGAAGTGCTGTATTTTTTTAAAAAAACTGAAAAGAAGTTGAGGTGTTTGTTTCACTGTATTCGAGTGTACCTTTCCAGCAAGGCAGAAACTCCAAAGGAGGCAAAACATTTTCTGTACTTAGATTTAGGCCACAGGTTAAGGAATTGAAAGTTTTTTCAGGCTTCAAGCATCCTTGTTAAAAGTAAAATGCTCAATTTTGTGCTCGTTGCACAAAACAACATTCTCAGAACTAATACCCGAGGGGATCACAGAGCTAACCCACTCACAGGCAATACACCAACATTCAGCCTCAGTGGTCTCAGAGAGGCACGCACAGGCACCTACTGTAGCCAGCTGAGTCAGAAGACAGACCACAATAGCTTGAAGCCTCAGAACCACCTTGACATTTCTAGCTGAACCTGAAAGAAAAAAGTCAAACCCCGTGCTCCATTAACTGATCTGACATGGTATAAACTCCGAGAACCTTCTGCTGAACACCCTCTTACCAGAAAACAGAACTCATTCATCAGTATTATACACAGGAGGCATTTTGCAAGTCTTCTGGTGTTTGCTTTACACGATAAAAGCAACTACTCTTAAGTTTCATTTCTCTGTCTTGAGCAGAGCTGGGCCAGGTTAACATGCCCCCTGCTGCACAAGGCTTCACCTAGCTGTGCACACACCTTCAGATGCCAACTGCCTGCAGGAGCTGCTGCCTATCCCATCCCTCCCTCGTGTGCTCTGCCTGCACAAGGGTCTCAGCTCAACTCTCTTGGTCGACACCAGCTACAGAGAATTTCACCTGGGTTTCTGTGATCCTGGTTACAGCATCACCCCGATGGCTGAAGCGATGTAATGCAGGAAGTTAATGAACTGTGTAACGCTAAAAGCAGAAACATCTTAAATTGTCTTTACTGCTGAAGACCTGTTTTCATGTAACATTTAAAGCTAATATACTCCAGAAATTACAGTAAGCAGCCCAATTGCCCTTTCCCCTCTGGATGATTTCTTTGGGAAAGGGCCTCCAGGTGATTAATCCTCCAGTAATCCAGGTATAGAGTACTGCTTAAATGTTTAGTTACTACAGCAATCAAACAAGATGAAAGCTTTAAGGTTTTGTATTTTGGCAGGATCACTTGTGTAACATAAAATAATATTGCACCAAAAGCTAGAGAAGTAATTAAACCATACAGGAGATTGTAAAGCAGTTCAGCAGTTCAGCATACCTTTTCCCTCAGTTTATGGGAAGNGTTGGTCATCTGTTAAGAGCCAACACTAAAAAAGTAGCAAGGCAGGATATTCAAAATTGTCCATCCAGTGGATGCCACAGGTAGGACATTTAATTTCTGAGGAAAAACAAACCAACACACACAAAACCTACCCATAACAGATGAAAATAAGATACTTCCACAGTTTAGACTTCTCATTTTAATACACTCAGGTGATAAAGCAAGACACATTTGGCTTAACTGATGTTGCTTTTCCTTGCTTATTTGCTAAGAGGGATTTTGGCCTTGCAGGTCTAGTTTCAAATTTGAGGGTCCAGAAATTGTTTATGATGGTATACAACCTACTGATGAAGTTTTCCAAATTCACTGCAGCACGACAGGAATGCTGCTGAGAGGACATTGTCTCCACCCATGGCATTTTAAGACCCCAATCAGGATCTCAAGTTGAGAGCCCTCAGCAAGGTGAGAAGCTAGTTCATGGAAAGGAAGGACATCAGTTAAAGGAAAGTCATAGTGTAGGAAAACAAAATGATACAACACAAACGTACTTCTGTCTTCGAAGGCTCAATCAGGACACACAGTCAAGATTCAGATTACTTTGCTTGGAGTCAGGAGAGACAGGAAAAAGACACAAGGATCATATGACTTTGAAGACAAACAAGTAGAAAAAAAAAATCCTAAGCAGCAACTGAAATTGCAACACAAAACTAAAATACACTCTTAATTGCATTCTTAGCATTGCTGAATCATGCAAAGCCAGAATCCTTTTAAATACACCACCATTACTTATTTTTTGGAGTTAGACTTCTTAGGGTGAACTACCAAATGAAAATATTGTACGCATTTACAACAAGATCTCTTTTCTTTAGCAGAGCTGGCTAGCACATACACAAGTATACAACAACTACTTCTTACGTGCAATTGTAAAGGACCTTCATAGAGGCAGAGACAAACACAGAAATGCTATTAGGAAAAAGAAAATTACAAGCTCCCTACCTGAAGCAGTGCCTATTACTGTAATCCCATTTACTTTCCTTACATAGAATTAAGTCTAATAACAGAAGTAGTTTAATAGATTGCTTTTCTACCCAAAGATGCCAGATTTTTAACATAGATTTATTACTGGCATCCTACCATTTCATGGTCTACTTACCACATAAGAAGCAAAATATAAATTTATAAACCTGCAAGCAAATCTGAATATCTAATTAAATGAGGAAAGCTGACAATGCTTCATGGTATGAGCCAAGCAAGTTAGGTTTTTCAGACAAAAATACCCAAACAAAACAGTAACTGCAATGCTTTTTAAAATTCACCTTTTCCTAGCAAGTATAACTAGTGACTCAACATATTATATTACTACAGTTACAGAGTACTCAGTAGAGGACTGGAAAAATAATTTCCTTCTAAGTTGTGGGCACACTCAAGTTTATCTTCTGCCTTAAAAAGACAAGTGATACAGATGATAGTTACGAGAAGCATTATTTCTTAGCAGGTTAACCTCAGGTTACACATAGTCATAGGCTTTCTGCATAAAGATCTTTGCAGAACACCTTGGTTATTGGTGTTACACTT
>VZTM01032589.1:94488-116804 GCA_013400555.1 Jacana jacana
GAGGCGAGCAGAGCGCAGGGAGCACCGCCCGCCCCCGCAGCCAGGCAGCCGCGGCTACAAATGGCCGCCGGAGGGGCGGGGCCGCGCCGCGGCTGTATGCTAATAAGGATGTACATATGCATGAGGGGGCGGGGTTTTACCCCCGGCCAGCGGCGCCGGGCGGGAGGTACCGGAGGGATGGCCGGACCCGGCTCCTCGGCACCGCACCGTTCTGTCGTTAACGTGGCAGCCCCCGGGTTACCCCTTTCCCCCGCGCCCTGCCCCCAGGAAGAGGGAATTACTGCTTTCCTCATGGGCTTTAACTGTGGGCGCCCGTGCTCCCGCCGCTGAGTGCTTCATCAACATTAATGAGCCTCTTTGAATACCCACGGGGTGGGGAGGGCGGGTTTATGGCCCCTACGCGCAGATGCTGAGCCAAGGCACGGAGGGGTTTACAGCCAAAGCATCCTCAATGCCACAGAGATTCGCTAGCAGAAAAAAAGGGAATATAAGGTCCCAGGGAATTTAGCCTTTCCCCACTCTTCATCAGGTGTTAGGACAATTTATTCACTCATTTAGGCCATTCAGATCAAGGCCACTCTCTCCGCTGAGTGTCACCCACCATCGGGTGTCACAACGAAGGATATTCATCGTTTTCTGTACACAGTCAGAGCATTCTGGTTGGAGCCTGTGGTAAATTCACCTCGGTCCTTCACACCCCACTATCTCTGCTGGGGCCAGACTACTGCTTTCAGTAGTGACCTACCTAACTTGGTAATAATTTACTGTCCAACATGTTTCTGGACATCCAAAACACTAGGCAGATGGCCATTGCACATACAACAAAGAAGCAGATTTTTTTTGCCAGGTAATTCCTTCTTCCCTTCCTCTCCCTTTTTAGAAAAAAATATAGCAGTAAAATAATACCATCTTAATACACATAAACATACATGCAGCCTTTTGCCAGCACAGAACGACAGCCAGTTGTGATCATGTTCCTGAATGGCACTGCCACACCAACAAGTCTGCAACATGCTCCTCCCACCTGGAAAATAACCTGAACAGTGGCCAGGTATGAAAGCTTTGCTGAACGTACAACACCGAAGCTCTGTGGGGAGGCAGGGACAATTCAGATAGCCTTCTTCTTATTCACCTAAGAAACCCAGACTTTCTGTGTTTGACATATGTTTCACATCTGCAACAAATGAGATGAGGGTCCCACAGGCAGGAGCTTCCTTCCCGATACCAGCCTGGTTAGTTACCTTTCTTGCCTGACACAGTGACTCACAGAATTACAGAATCATAGAATGGATAGAGTTGGAAGGGACTTCCACCCCCCCTGCCACAAGTAGAAACACCTCCCATTAAAGCATGTTGCTCAAAGCCCCATCCAGAATGGCACCGAACACTTCCAAGGATGGGCCATCCACAACTTCTCTGAGCAATCTGTTCCAGTGTATCACCATGCTCACAGTAAAGAATTTCTTCCTAATATCTAATCAAAATCTCCCTTCTTTCAGCTCCAAACTATTCCTCCACATCCTATCACTGCAATCTCTGATAAAGGGTCCCTTTCCACCTTTTCTGCAGGCTCCCCTTAGGTACTGGAAGGCTGTTACAAGGTCCCCCCAGAGCCTATCTCCTGGGAGACAAGTAACATATTGTGGAGCTAATTAAGCACTAACACGATACCATATATAGACATGGGGTAAATCAATGATGTACCTGTAATCTTAATTCTACCATTTCCTAGTTTGTCATGTTGAATTTTGCAGTTCTTGCACCGTATTTCTCTACTTACAAAAGCAAAACTGTAAAACCAAACCCAACATCACAAATAACATCTTTCAGTGCTCGTTCTGTCGCAGTGAAAGGGGACGGCTATCGACAGACAGGAAGCAAGGCAGTGCCTGAGGAGTTCACGGGGTAACTATGAGATGGAGAGGAGGGAAGCACTTTGCCACAGGGGTTCACAACTGTGTTTTGGAAGAGGAATGCCAGAACTCAGTCCCTCCTTGGTTTGGTATTCTCCTTTAGTGATAAGATGCTTTTTCACATCTGTTTCCTTAATGCCCTGGCTGATGAGGAATAAGGAACAACACATGCGGGACAGAATACGTAGTCTAAGATTTTCCAGTTCGGAAAAGCGATAAGTGAATGGGAAATACAACAAAGGTCTGTAAAGTCCTAAGCAGCACAGAGAAACTGAACAGAGAAAGTATCAAAATAGGAGAACTGAGAGACACCCAGTGACAGTATTGAGAAACGAGTTTAAACAAACAAAAAATATATTGTTTTCCCACAGACACAATCATCAAACTGTGGAAGTCACTGCCACAAGGGGCTGCAGAGGACAAAACTGCATCTGAGTGACAAAAGGTTAAACAAAGTCACAGCGCATAAAGCAGCTACTAAAGACGGCATTCAGGGACTCAGGAGATTTCTGAAACATTGGCAGCATGAAGGTGGGTTGGCTACGAGAAACAAGTTATGCGTCACGTGTCATGGTTCTGGTGCTCTTTCCTACCTCTTCCTACCTGTGTGAGCATCAAGACAGCAGGACAAGTCTTCTCTCCCAATTCTTAATTACATTCTCTAGCTTAAGAAAAAACAAAGCGCAGACTATGATGAAGTGAAAACCGAAATTGAACTGCTACAAATTTACCTAGGGCTGAGTATTTTAAAAGAAAAATACATACAATCACATAGATGGCTATTAGTGCAGTAACCAGTAACCTGCACTGTCAGAAATGGCACAGACACGAAAAGCTGATTTTAAGTGAGTTTTAAGAACCCACTAATCTCTGCATACCATTCCAGCAGAAAATCTGATTTCTTGATACAGAAATATATAGAAAACCAAACATTTTTATTTTCCCTTGTCTTCTTTTAGGTTTCAGTTTCATTATATATCCTTTTAAATAGCTATTCTCACTGATGTGGCTATTCAATCTTGTGAACTCTACAGGAAAATCTTGCGGTTTTTAAACACTGACAGATATGTTAAAGAAGCAAAACAATTAACATAATTATCCATTACTTTAAAAACTGCTATTGCAAAAACTATTACTGTTAAATTCTTTGCATCTGTGATTTTTTTAAATGAAATCCAGTTTCATGAATAGAGTGATCTCCATGCAAAGCACCAGATAGTGGTTACAGAAGAACAAGAGATGGACAGCAATTCATGAACAGATGAACAGTTCTGTGGTTTTTGTTTTTGTAGTTTTATGACTGCATCCAAAGATCCAGGTAAGAGTTGTTTTGTCTGTGTTGTATAAACATAGGTAGAGGCAAAAAGTCTTAAGTACAGAGACATTATAGTCTAAAACCTTGGGCGTTCAAACCTATATGGATAATAGTAATTTTATACATGGAAACACTTGTCTTGCGGTCCCCATGCCATCAATGGACAGAAGCTGGTTCATTCCAGAGGAGGGTACCAGGGTAGTCAGGGTAAAACCAGCTCTGGAAATGCCAGTCTTTACACCCTGCACCCTGGCACAGACTCAGCACCTCATCTTCCCTCACCAGCAGTTCTTGCTGTGAGCCCTGGTTTCAGGAGACATGGGGAGATGTGAATAAAGACATGGAGATGAGGATAGAGCGCACGCCAGGTTTCATTTCAAGATCAGCTAACCTAGGAAAGGCGGAGTGGTGAGGTGCCTGGGAGGTGAAGACAAGAAACTTGTGACCGATACAAGGTGGCAGAAGATGATTCAAAAGGGGGTTTTGTATGGTCCACGCAGTCAGGAAAATAAATTTTGCAGCACCAGTTTGCATATCCCTAGGGAGGCAGAAAACACAGGGTTTCATAACAGAGAGGAAGAACTCAAAATACCAAGACCTGAGATGATGAAAACATGATCAAAGTTTTGATGAAACGGCTGGGAAAGAAAGTACAGCTTTTAGAACCGTTACATAGAAAGAAGCTGCGTCACTTCAGGTCTAGCTTGAATATGCATATTTAAAAAGAGACAAAATCAAGAATGACATCCAGATGGCAAGCTTAAAAAAAAGAGCACCATAGCGCTTTATGTAATGACAAGAAAAAAAAGGATTTCAGGAAGTGCTTCGGGGAAAGATCCAGAACTTTATTTTACATTGGCAGCCTGGCAAAGATGTGGGTTTGGAAGGTTAGAAGACGTGTACGCAGTAAGTGACATATTGAAAGCTAAAAGTGATCTGTGAGAACATAATAGCTTATTTAAAAGAAGACTTGTTCACAGGCTTATCACAGAAAAAAGTTACAAAATCTTTGGGACATGAGTCAGCATGGTAGGCGACTTTAACACTGAATTACACCTGTAATTTAGGATTGTATGTATACCTAACGGTGGCACTGGTGTATATACCTTGCTCAAGCAGGCCTTAAACACTACACCAGTACAATGTGGATCTTGTGACCTAAGGAGATCCATGTGCTGCAATTCCCACTAAGAACTCCATTGCTGACTGTAAGAAGATGGGATGAAACTGGGTTTCCCAAAGCCATAAAACAAGAAGCTAAAGAGAAAAATGATAAACAATTTGATTTTCCTTGGGATAAGAATCTAAGACCTAATTCAAAATAAAACAGGCAATAATTTTTTCCTGTGCATAAAAATGTGAACTATTTGTTACCCTTCTGATGAGCACCCAAAAATTAAAAAAAAACAACTAAGCCATTTCTCCTCAGACCCACTTACCAGTTTCTGTCTGAGTAAGAAGTAAAACTATTTTCAGACAAGTAGCTACAGCTTTTTATAAATGTTCATCTATTTCGGTATCTACCTATTCCAGTAAAGTAGTCTGTAGTAAACACTTCAAAATGTGTCATTTTCTCTGAGGCTTGTGAAAGTGATCTACAAAGGAAAAATACTATGTCTCTCCCCCCCACCCCCCTATTTTCTTTCTGTAATTTCTAAGATGGGCTTGTCAATTTTTATTAATTATTGTGATTGCTTTAGCAATTCAGAGGTGTTTATACCCAGTAGTAATTACAAAAAAAAAAAAAACAAAAAAACATGTCAAGAGAAAAGAGTAAAATAAACTGTGTAGGAATAGGATTTTTAGACAAGATTATTTAAGTTTGTGATGGTATATGTTTTCCCTAACACTTACATAACTGTACTGAGCAATTAACATGTGGGCGCCAGCACCAGCTCGTTAGTGAGCAGGTCAGGTTTTGCACACCGACATTCAGGCAATCCTCTGGCAAAGCAAGTAATCCATCCATCCTGATTATTTTTTCCCCATATATATTTAGATATTATGTATTTATATATTTTTACATATGCATTTATGTATATATTTATTTTGTGATATTGCTAGGATAAAAAAAGAAGTAGGAAAGAAAGACACTCAAACTAGTACCTTTTAGACCTTTCCCATAGACCCTAAAAAAGAGAAAGCGAGCCCCAAAGAAAATTTCTCCACAAATCACCTCTAAATTGCAAGAAGACCCTTACTCTGTTGGGAAAGGAGACTATACCTTTTCTGGCCTCTGCTCAGAGAGAGTGAGTAACTAGGGGTACCACCATTGATTGTGACAGACAGCAGAAGGAAGACCAGGGCAGGTGGCATTTCCTTCAGTATGAGGGCCCTCTGGAGCAGAGTGACCATTTCCATGCTGCACCGTGTTCAACCCATTACACCATAAACCTTTTTCCATCTACTGTGGTCACCACTGACTCACCTTCTTCACATTATGGGACCACACCAGAGTGTTCCCCAAAGGTTAGTGAGCCCCACGTGCCCTCAGTCACTGTTCATGACCCTTGCTGAGAGGCGCCAAAAGCAATCACAGGGGTCTTTGTGGCACCTTCTGCCTTCTGAGACCTGTCTCTGGGCCAGAGGGATGGGGAAGGCTAGGGGGCTGGTTATGGGGTCCCAGCATCTCAGAGGAGCTTGTCTTATGCTGTCCATGCCTTAGTGAATGCCTGCATCCACAGTTACCTGATAGAGAGCCCTCATTGAGCACTGTCTCAGGAACAGGCACCTGCCATAGAGCACCAAAACATGCTCCTGGTGAGAAGGCTGCTGCAGAGCCTCGCAGCTCCTGGCTTGCTGCAGTGAACCTGTGGGCAGCAAGTTCAAGGTTGAGAGGTGAGGTAACACCTGCAACTCACTGTCCCTGTGCTTGTCTCAGTGAGCATCCCCAGTGGCAGCACATGCCACCAGCTTGAGGGCATTCTGGGGAATTCACAACCTGCCGGGCTCACATTCGCACCCAGCAGGCTGCCCTTCTCTCATGTCACACAGCAGGAGAGCCCACTCCAGCTCAGCAGATGAATTCGCTGCACCCATCACCTCCACTATTTGAGGGTCTACAGATGGGAATGAACTGGCAGTGATGTGAAAGAATTCCACAAGCCACAGCTGGATTTCCTTGGCCAGAAAATGAGCTATGTTAGCCAATGCACACAGCCATTTTGTGTACAACCAGAGCCTCTGCCCAGCACAAGACACAGAAACTGGGTTGGTTTTTTAGTTCACTACCAAAAGGCTAAACATTCATACAGGATATAAGATTTTTTTTCCCCCTAGTGCTTCTTACGTTTAGGATGTTTCTACAGAGCAATGAGAGAGAGGCAGGATAACAAAAAGATACTTCTTGTGTAGAAAATGTCTGGATATCCCAAACAGCCTCGAAATCATAAACTTGGGAACAGCCAGATTTTCACACACCTTCCAGTCATGCATGATCCTGCTGCCCCAAAATGGAAAGAGGCAGCTAGCTTTTACCACCTGCCCCAAGAAACATCCGCCACTTACTTTGTGAAAATAAATGAGGGCTTGTGGGCACATATTAGTTGGCTTCTCTTGCTTTCCTGGAGTCAGTAAGACAGTGAAGCCAAGAGAACAGCAATGTCAAAGCCATATTTCCACTGCTCACACTAAGGTTCCACACCAGCACTGCTCTTCTAGATGCACCTAATTGTGATAATTAGGCTTGGATAGAAAAAGAAAGGGTGAGAAATTGCTTAAGTAGATTGGACTAAAACAGCTGGGCCTTGCAACATCTGCTGTCAATTATGTGGTGAGCAGTCTCAGAGGCATTGGTGGTTACTTTCAGCACTTTATAGAAGATGGGTGAGAAGTCCAGGAGAGCGAAGAGGATAAATATATTACAGAGGGAGGAAAGGAAGAGTAGAGAACTGTGGATCAGTCACTCGAATCTCATTTTCTGGAAAAATATTAAAACAAATAAACTATTTGTAAATACCTGGAAGAAACAAGGAGGTAACTGACTACCAATATGTTCTCCTCCAAGAATAAATTGTGTCAAATCAAAATATTTTTCTCCTATGAGCCAGTAAAAGGCATTTGAGTAGGAAGAAGCAGTATGTGTTCTATATCTTGGTTTTAGTAAAGCTTCTGATGCTGTTTTTCCTGAAGTGCTTATAAACAGGCTAGAACCCTGTGTTATGTTTGATGGCAGCACTAAAACAGGAGCCAGGCAAGAGGGAACGCTGGTCTTGCTGATTTTCAGTTCATCAACAAATCTGAGGATAGTACCACACAATTATCCAGAAGAGATGATCCAAACCAGTATTATTAAATATTTCAGTAATAACCTAGATGACAGAACAAGAAAGCACTTGTCCTACATTCAGAAGCTGCATTCTGTGTGAGAAAGCAAGACTTCTGAATGACTACAAGAATTAAAGAAAAGTTCTAAAAAGCCAGAATGTAATTCAGAAGTAATACCTGCGTTGTTCTATATGTAGTCAATAATTTGTTAGTTATTTGATCACAGCTAGGTCTATTAGAAAAGAATAGGAAAAACATTTACTTTTCCTCCCCTGCTGCTTTCCCTTGCTTCTTGGTATCGTACAACACCTGTGCTTGAACTCCCTCTTTTTACTTATATACTTTCAGAAATATCCCTCCTTGCATTTTATTTCTCTTGCTAACTTACAGTGTAATTTCCACAATAAAGGCTTGTATTATCATTTTAGTCTAACTCCTTAGTATGATGACCTACATTTCATTTTCTGCATGTTTCCTTCTTACACTGAGATCAAAGGAGATCTAATGATTGAGGCACTCTGGTCTTACTAAAATTCCTGTCCTCCTTTTGCACTAAGGTGGTGTATGCTTGTGCTTCAAAGCATTTATTTAGCAAACTGCCAACTCTGCTATTTCTTATAAACTCACTTTTTGTAAGGCCACTCACGTGCATCCTCAGTTCTATTTCCCTTTACCCTTCATGACCTATTCCCATGGATTAATTTTTATGATGTGATTTTTCTAGAATTCACTGTCCCGGTACTTGTGTACCTCAGCCGGATGCAGAGAGCCGTCTGGATAATTCTGAGAACTCTAAATCCACACAGGAGCAAAATGCACTAGGAATCATTTACTGAAATGCATGACCTTGAAATAGCATAGTTCCCTAGCACAGATGGAGTTTACCAGATGTCTGAGACTATGAAATTATGACATTTAAAAGATACAGTATTTCAGAGTGGTTTAAACAACTGAGATTGCAATATAGGATGGAGATACTGGAATTATATTTAAACAACACATTTATCCATGGATCCATGATTTTGGTGCCCAGACTAGTTCACCCACCCTGCCTCTACAGTGTGCACTTACCTGTGCAATGCAGGTACATTCTGAAGGCTATGAAAGGTTTGCTCTTCATTGATATGCAATATGGGGTTCTTTCTTGAACCATTAGAACTGGTCTGGAGGTGATAAACCCTCTGTTGTTGGATGTCCGATGTTTGGGTCTTCGAGATGTCACATTCTGATCTCTTGGTGGTGACTGAAATGACTGAAAATCCATATAATGTAGGTTCAGCATCTAGTCAGAAGACCTGTCCTTCAAAACACATTGTCTTTTAAATTTGCAGTAATAAAAATATGGCAGTAAGGATTCTTCACCTAGGTGGGGTCTTAAAACAGTACTGTTGCTAGCTATGGGATTTGTACAGCAAGGTCCTGTATGTAGAGCTTTTTGTATATATAAACATTATTCTTTCTCTGCCTAAAAGCTGCCTGGGGACATGCATTTCTTCCAAGAAGATATTTTTCCTGTCCCCACTCTCTTTTTCTTTATCACCAAAGTGCCAGGTTTCTTCATACTTCCAAGATGTCCAAAGAGTTGAAGCTTCCCATAGTATTTTGGTTGACTCTTAGCTACTGACCGTGGTTGCCTATTAAACATGACAGGGCATCTCTGCTGCTAGTAACTAAAGGACAGGCCTGTCTGTCTGCGTTTTCAAATGTCACGGCTTGCTAAAATCACTGCTATTGCTTAGTAAAACTCTGTTATCTCAGCCTACAACAATTTGCCTCAGCGTTGTCATTTCATCATGTAAGGGTTAGTTGCGGGTGAACAGGAGAAGGTTGAGCAGTTCATTTTCTTTGGACGTGAGAACTGAAATGCCAATATAAAAACCCTGTAAAATGTGACTTTTTCTCCTGTCTACCATTTTTCCCATATTTTTCTCTCATTCTCTACAGGCAACTCCTTGTTGGCAAATTCCCTCTCTGAGGATTTCCTCTGCCAGTCTTGTCCTCGGATTCCTCCACTAAGTCTCATCACACTCCCTGTATATCTCGACACACAATGAACAATGAGGTCAACTCCCTTTTCACCCTCTTCCCATTATTGACACACCAAGGAGCTCCTTCTCAGGGTACAAGGTATTCAGAGGTACTGCTGAACAGCAGGTGTTTTTCTGAAAACTCAGAAAAGTGAAAAACCTACTCAAAGTAGGCATTTTGCTGAAAAAGGTATTTTTTCAAAACTCAACAGACAGACACTACCCAAGTGAAATTTTTGTCTTCGGCCTTGCCCCAATTTAGGTATGGGAAAACAGAAGTAGAAGAATAATTGCTGGAGGTGAGAAAATAGGCTGTTTCAGAGTTTCAACAATTCCTTTTCCTCTCCTTTTCCTCCTGTCCCAATCTATGTACCTCAAGGAAACCCTGTATGTGTAGCAGAATACCTTATGTTCAGAATACCTTCTGTTTGGCTCCAGGGGCACTTGAGCTTTTGCTTCACAGAATCACAGAATATCAGGGATTGGAAGGGGCCTTGAAAGATCATCTAGTCCAATCCCCCTGCCAGAGCAGGAAGACCTAGATCAGATCACTCAGGAACACGTCCAGGCAAGTTTTGAATGTCTCCAGAGAAGGAGACTCCACAAGCTCCCTGGGCAGCACCTTCCAGTGTTCAGTCACTCTCACTGTGAAGAAAATTTTCCTCATATTTAAGTGGAACCTCCTATGTTCCAGCTTGCATCCATTACCCCTTGTCCTATCATTGGATGTTACTGAGAAGAGCCTGGCTCCATCCTCCTGACACTCACCCTTTACATATTTATAAACATTAATAAGTTCGCCCCTCAGTCTCCTCTTCTCCAAGCTAAAGAGACCCAACTCCCTCAGCCTTTCCTTGTATGGGAGATGCTCCACTCCCTTAATCATCTTGGTAACCCTGCCCTGGACTCTCTCAAGCAGTTCCCTGTCCTTCTTGAACTGAGGGGCCCAGAACTGGACACAATATTCCAGATGGGGTCAAAGGTGATGTTAGCAGGCTTTGCCAAATCTGTCATATTTTGACCAGCAAGGCCTATTGCTAAGAAGAAGAAAAACACTTCTTTAGATATGTGAAATTAGTTTGTACTGAGATTACAGCTGAGGAATTAACATTTAATTTTTATATTTGTACAAGTTGATTTTTACCACCAATTTAAAGAATTAGTACTAGTGGATCACACAGGTAGATTCTGTACCAACATGTTGTAAGAGACCCATTTTTGTCACATGGAAATTACCATCTAACTAGACAGAAGAAATATTATCCCGTTTGCAGACAGGGCATTCAAGCATGAACACGCTAAGGAATATGCCTGAAGATACGCAGAAAGTCTACATCAGTCAAGTGAGCACTACTGGGGAATAAACAACACAAGCCCTTGATTTACTCCTGCTCCAGACACTTCGTATCTTCCTTTAAATCAGCCTATTAATTCACCACCAGCAGCACCACAGGTGAAGCAGCTGTCCAAATAGATTTTCTCTTTGTTGCCATTTTTTATGTAGGTGAGAACAGAGGACTGAAGTCAATATGCATCAATGAGGTCAATACAACTGACGTAGAAATTAACTAATTCTAGGTGTACAGCTATTAAAAAAGTATGTTAGACTTATTTATGCTTTTAAATCACTGAAAATTAGAGTCTATCTGAAATGTGAAAATGTACCTACCAATTGAAGAATGGGGAAATTAAGGTAAAAACAAACATGCCAGCTTGATAACAAGTGCATGATAAACAGATATCTTACTGAAAAGGAGACTTTTCAGATATTTCTATGACATGTTGTTGCCACTTGAAATGTGTTGCCTTCTGGTGCTGTCTCAGAATATCTGGCAGAACATGTTGTATGTAATCAGACGCTATTTTTTCAATGTATAATTTTTTTAAAATTCTGTCTTCTCTGATAAGCATCGTGCAAGACAAATGTTCTACTTGCTAAATAATTTCCTTCAGAAAAATCGAGCAACCACATCTCTAGGATTTCCTGTTACTAGCACCTCTGACTCCCATTTTTAAATGTCCATAGCACAATAAAGCAAAAATTTTTAGATGCTTTGGCTCACTATCAAATCTTCTATTAAGGGAAATATATATAAATATATATATATATATATATTAAAAAAGAAGTAGTAATCACACAAAATAATAATGGAACAAACAATAATGATCATTAAATCTAAATTAATCTATTAGTTACAAAGAATAAACAGTTATATCAAGGAGCTTAGACTGAAATGTGGCCATTCACCACTCACTGAACAACTCCTGTGCTTAAAATAGCACTTTCCTTCAGTACTTTGTACTATTTGAATGCTAATCAGTAATATTCCAGCAAACTCTTACCCAACTAAATAATTTCTCGGTTTCATGGGTAGAACTTGTGCATGGACATTTTTCGAAAGCATTGGCAAGGCTAGAACCTGATTTCAACCAGCAATGTTTTAAGAAGCAAAGGGCAAAAAGGAAAGGGGTGAAAATGAAAATCAGCAGAGACAACACTAAATAACACATTTGGTGGTGATGAGAGCATTTGTAAGATATCTGACCCTGAGGTCAGCACATCTTCCCTGCCCGTGGTGGACCTTGCACAAGAGACTGGCAGCTTTTTCTCACATTATCACGTCAGCGGGGAGCTGTGTAGAGAAGCGCAGAACCTGCTGTTTTCCTGGGTTCTGGCATCAAGTCTCGTGCATTAGATTTGCACTTCTTCAAAACAGCTTATAAGACGCAAGCAAACATTTGCGCACTTGGCTCCCCGCAAATGAAAACATTGAAGTTCTCAGTTGAGCACTGCCTGCTCACAAGGAGCGCAGTGAAATAGGAGTGGATCAAGAGACTAAATTTAACTGTGCTGAGGTCCCCACAGCTGAGATATGCACTGGCATGCTATTTTGGACAAGATGCAGTCTGGTTCCCTGGACCGAACATCCGTGCACAAGGTTTGAAGCTCTGTCTTCCTGCAAGTTTTCTTTCCTCCTGCTGCATCTTACCCCAGCTCCCCTCTCCAGCACAAGGCCTCCTATGTTCAAGCTTTTTACTTTTGATTATACTCCTGACTCATCCATCTTTTGTCCTGTTTCAGGTGATACCACGGCCTTGCTGTCCTGACCTTCTCCCAGTGCTGGGTTTGGTCACTGGTGGAGGGACAATGAGAAGCTTCATATTGCAGTTATGGCAGCTCCTCCAGGAGGATGCTTAGAATGAACTCGCTTTTCATCGACAATCCTTTGACTGGGGAAGAAGACACTGAGTTTCTGAAACTCTTTTTCTCTGTATTTGCTTTGTCCTTTGTCAGCTAAAGACTCTAGGCCAGGGAGATGAGCTGGCACCAGCAGGAAGCTTACTGGTACTACCACCTCACCACCACTGCACTGCATGGTGTTTGCCACTCAGAACCATGTGACCTCAGAATCCTACCAGCTAAGTAGCAAAGTAGGCTGTGGTGGACAAACCCAACATGGGCAAAATTGTGATTAAGGATCCTGAGGCCGTTCTCCAAACCTTCTCAGTTTGGACTGTATGGGTCAAAGTCCAAAGCAGGTGCCGATGCATTCTTTCCGGGTAGAATTATTCACAGCATGAAGATGCCTGCTTGCTGTGTGGAAAAGCCTGAAACCCCTTGTCCTGGTTTGAGGTAAAACAAATCAATTTTCTGTTCAGTAATTTTACTTTTTCAGCTGGACCTCTTTTAACTAACTAAAGTCTAAAATTAACAGTATATTGTTCAGCAAACAGCTCACTCTCACAGTGATAAGACCTGATTATACCAAGGGATGGTGCAGAGAGGCCCTTGCTTTTACTTATTGCTAAAACAACCAAGGTCAGGTAATTTTGTTATTTGCCCCATTGGAGGGTTGGAGGCAGAAAGGCGTCTACGGGGTCACACCTGTGGGGAGGAGCGGACAGGACAGGTGACCCAAAACTGCGACATTCCATCCCATCCACATCATATTCACTGTAAAAGCTGAGGGATCAAAGGGTCAACTCTCTTTCTTTGATGGCCGATGTCTAAGGAGGACCCTGTCTGTTTGCCTGCCTCTGATCCCAATCCGAGCATTCCTGGCTCCAGATCTGGAATCCAGCTCCTGTTGATCACCGAGTCCAGTCTGGGACTTTTCCTGATGCCTGCTGCTGATGTGATCACCATCCTGGGAGCTTGATATGGTTTTGTATATATTGTATCTATTTAATTATTTTCTTCCTTTTTTTTTTTTTTTATTGTTTTAATTTTAGTATTAATATTTCATTAGTTTAGTTAATTCTAAACTTGTAAACCTCCTTATCCTTTTCCTCTCCCTTCTGGAGGAAGGGCCATCTGTCAGTCTGGTTTTGGTAATTTTGGCTGAAACCATGACACCCTTCTGTGCTGTGGGTCATGAAGCCATGCCCCAACAACAGTGCAGAACACAACACGTTTAAGCACATGCTATGGATATGTGGAATGTGCTTTTTTTCTTTGACTGCAATATGCCAGGTTCTGATTGACAGACTAGACACAAATGTGCAAACTGCACAAGCTGCATAAATCAGTGCAGCCTTGATGACTGCTGTGCCCTACACAGCATCTGAAAGGAATTAGGTACGCCTTTCTGTCTGGACCAGAACACAGCCTAGTTTCTTCAGCAGCTTTATGCCTGTCTTCTGCAGTCTGTGAGTACCTGGAGAGGCCAAATGACCCTTTATGTCTGACCATGCCTCCATTAACAGAGTGAACTGAGACAGTTAGAGTTAATTCCAATTAACTGTAGATGACTTTTCTATCCTGTTCTGTTTCCCAGAGAAGGGTTTTATGTTTGCCTGCTTTATGCACTCACTCCCCAGGGGACCTCAATCTGCACTTCTTCTGGGCAAGCATGGTTACTCTGACTGTGTCTGCCCTGGTGCTCTATGTCTTTTTTTGACCTTTCGATCATTCTGGCATGTGGCTGTGACTGCTGCCTCCACAACCCTCGGGAAACATCACAGGCTGAGGGCTACATGTTTTGCTGGAGAAAAATGCAGCTGACAAGTGGCTGGGCCATGCAGCTCAGGAGAGGGGGGAGGGTGAGGAGAGATGTACTTGCTGTCGGCTTCTTGGTAGGTGGTTGAGAGAATGGCAGAGGGCTTACACAGAGCTGCTGTGTAAGCAGTTCATACAGATGAAGGGAGTAAGACTTGATGAGGGTTAGAAAGGCAAAGAATGGAACCATCTGGCTGGATCCTACAGGACAAAAACCCCACCCTTTCACCAAGGAAACTTTCTTTCCGCCTGTCCACAGTGACACAAGATCTTCTGTTGTGTTCTGTCCTGTTCTCTCCCTTCTTTATCTCTAGGTAAAGTGATAATTTCCCCATTTACCTAGGCATTTGGCCAATGGTTTCGTGGAGTGGCAACACTTTCTGAACTCACAAAAGGACACCTGCACCTTATGTGTTATAAAGCCTCTCTGTTTTGTGGAATGGAGCTGACCCAACAGTGACCACGTGGTCTGGAGCCTGCTGACATTTTGTGTCCTTTCGACCTACTCCAGAAGAAGTCCCTGAAGAGAGGGGGACACAGCAGACATTTCTCTACCTTGTGCTCCCTTACCTGGCTTACCCTGCACTTCATAGAATCATAGAATCATTTAGGTTGGAAGAGACCCTTGGGATCATCGAGTCCAACCATCAGCCCTACTCTACAAGTTCTCCCCTACACCAGATCCCTCAACACCACATCCAATCTACTCTTGAACACAGTCAGGGATGGTGACTCCACCACCTCCCTGGGCAGCTGATTCCACTGACTGACCACTCTCTCTGTGAAAAATTTTTTCCTAATGGCTAGCCTAAACCTACCCTGCTGCAGCTTACAGCCATTCCCTCTTGTTCTGTCGCTCATTGCCCATGAGAAGAAGCACAACTTCTCACTTCCTGGGAGTGAGAATACTTCCTGGGAGCACAACTCAATGGCTCTAGAGGGAGACAGACACTCTCCTGCTGGAAGCTACAACTCATACCCCCGGCCAATTGCTCAAAAGAAATTCATAGAAAAGCAGCCCACTTAGGCTGGAATGATAATTACTAGCACAGGGGATTGCTGATGCAGGCTGGGGCTAGGAGCTGGCTGAATAAGTTTTCTGGGTTTAGAATGGGTTAGATTTAGAATGGGTTAATTTATCTTCTCTAGGGGAGATACTTCCTCCTTGTGACTCTCCTACAATGTCTGTCCAGAGCATGTCTATCCAAAGGAGTGTCTGATTCACTGGGGTACTCCCAAAGGAGGATGTGTTCAAGGGATCTGTACCACATCATGGAGAACAGCTGCCATGCCACTACCCTGCATGGATCTTTCCTCGGGTCTTCAAGGACGTGGACACCTTGGACTTGTTCTCGTTACCAGTTGGCAACCTTCTAATACTGCTGCAATGCTGTTTCCTTCAAGCTCGAGGTTGCCCTGTGCTGACTTTCCTGGAAGAAGAAAAGGATTAATGTTACCAAACAAAAAAAGAAACTGACAAACAAGAAAGACAAGAGAGATAGGTGCTTCAGGTGCCAGGGAGAACAGCAACAGAAGGTACAGCAAGCAAAGCAGGGAAAAGATTAAGCAGCGGAATTCTTAAAGAAGATGAAGTGAGTTGCAAAGGTTAGAGGGCTAGCAGTCAGCAGGAAATGTGAGGGGCCTGACATGTTTTGGGCATTTGTACATCCTGGAAGTACTCAGAGTGTCACAGAATCTTCTGAGAAACTTCAGTCCATGCTGGAGGGTTTTGTGATGGTGTAGTCCACTTGCTGCTTTGAACACTGAAAGTCTGGGAATATACCAAGTGCCCACATGAAAGTGGTTTGGTTTCCTCCAGAAAGCTGATGTAGTCTGCATGCATCAAAACTGCTCTGTGGTCCAAAACAGTGGACAGCAAGTGGGGGAAAACTGGAGGCATTCATTCCAGAGCTACATCAGCACTGCAAGTAAAACTGCACATATATTTGTAGCTGACGGCCAGCATGGCACAAAGCACAAATGTAGCTGCTGCTGCAAGGAAATGACAAACCAAGGACAAGACAGAGATTAGACAGAACAAGCGGATTCCTGATTACAGCTTGCCACCAGATCAGATCATAAGCACAGGCGAAACAAGTATTACCAGCAGTATTAGCCATTCCCAAAGGGACTGGGAGCAGCTGAGTCCATGGCTTCAGCCACAGCTCACAGCAGTGAGGTTTGCTGGCTGGCTGTGGCCACAGAGCCTCCTCCATGACAGCACTGTGCTCAAGGCAGGAGGAAGCACTGTGCCCAGGCAAGAGGGACATGAGAATCTCATCACCAGAAGTCATGAGATGACGCAGCCAAAAGGTGTGGTTTGTTCATTTTGTTTGGATTTACCTGGTGTTAGTGAAATGACAGATTCACATTAGTACTGGCATTGAGCTTTTTACACTTTGGCCCAGAGTGATAAAGAGACTTTGGCTTCCAAATACTTTCATCAAGCTATGCCTTCACATTTGCTGAAAACATTTCTCTGTTTGCTGAAAGCAAGATTTCACACTATGTGTTTGACCAAACCTCTTTATAATTCCTGCTGTCAGAAAAGTAAAGTCGTCTCTTATTTCATTATAGGAAGTCATAAAAACAAACCTGTCAGTCATCCATGCCCCACAGGCTTCTCAGAATCTTCTCATTTGGCACTTGTCTTACTACTGGAGAATCTTTCTGAACAGTTGGGCAATGGAGTGCTAACGATTTCTGAGGCAGGGATTGAGGGAAAGATTTTTTTCCAGAAAGAAACAGAACAATGTCTAATGTAGACAAAACTTTGGGTTTGTTCTTTGTTGGCTTTTTAATATGGTGTATATCTGAGCAGGGATTCATCCTCACCACTTCTTTCTTTCATGTCAGTCTGGATTTAATAACGAGAGGCATGATGCAAAGACCATCTTTTCTTGCCATTTGGGAATGGACTGAACGTGGTTATAGTCATTACATCCCCAAGCAGCATGATTGTATTATTTTTGTGTTTCAATATATAAAAAAAAGCTGCCCTGGGGATAATAGGCAGATCTAAGTAACATACACATAACATATGGACTCCTGCTGCGTATTTTTGACACTCCTTAACAGTGAGAATTAAGATCTATGGCTCTCATCTTTCAGCTGATAACATCAAGACAGGCTGCAGTGACTACACAGGCCTTCCTGAAATCAAATTGGTCTCTGAGCAAACACAGCAGTTCCTGTGAGAACCACTAAATAAGAACAATTTAGAACTGCAGCTTAAACTGCACATTATAGAGAAACGCTATTTACTGCAGCAGAAGAAGTTGTAGTTGATAATTGTCCCTGATTTGAATCTGTGATAAAGGGTCACACTTTCATTAGGGGTAGGGACAGGAACTACCAACAGCAGCTCATAGCTATGCAAAGAGGTAATCTCCGGTGGAAAAAAACCCGACCGTTACCAAATAATTAATCTTGCATTCCACTTGCCATCTCTCCCACGCAAATGGGGGAAGGTGTGTCATGATTCAGATCGTTGCCAAAATAGCAACTGGCATTTCTCAGTTTAATTGTTTCAACAGATTAACAGATTATTTTTTTTCTCTCATCCTTGAAATACCACGGTGAACTTCCTTAGACACAGTTTACTTTCACTGAATGACTAACAAGACCCTCAGTGCTGTAGGAAGTACAGCAGACTGCATGACTGCTCTCCAGGCAGCGAAGTCAACACTGCACATTGCCAGTCACAGCCGTGCCCTCCCGTCTCCTTTTGTGTGTGCTTGACATAGGACAGCAATGGTCTTGGGCAAGTGGTAAGACAAGAAGACTGTAAGCAAGACCCATGAGAAAGAAAGCTGGATTTTGTGGGAGAAATCCCAGGGGAAACAGGTTACCCACTACTGGGAATTTGGTACAGACAGACTTCTACCTTCTACCTTTTTAATCATGAGTCTCAAGAACAGCAATAGGGATGTTCTCACGTTCTGGGAGTCTCATAAGAACATCCACATGCAGAATTGAAAAGAAGCCCTTACATGTCTGCTACACACCTTACAAGTATAATTTACTCATTTCTTCAGCTGGTGTTATTTTCCCCTTAAAAATTTCAGAAGTGGCTTCCTATATTATTAGTTTCAACTCAGCACTTACATATTAGGGATGTAGTAAGTATTTTAAAATAGGCTCATAGTAAGTTCATAAAACCTTTGTAAAATCTGAATGCATTCAGCATGTACTAGTATTTTATATGTCAGTCTGGCTTTCTCAACAGTAAAAATAAAGACAGTGAAACCCTAGCTAAACAGTTATCCATTTAAAATACTGGATAGACATCCAAGGCACTGAAATGCTTTTTAGAGAAATACGCAAGTGTATGTGTGTGACTACTAACTACCATTTTGTAACCATGTAATTACCACATTAAAAGAAAAATTCATGGCAATACAAAGTCAGTTGTAGAAACAAATCAGTGTAATGGGCTACAGTTTCCCAGATTTTTTCCCTGCTGACTGATAAACATGTATTTGTATCACTTACTGATACACTACATTGAGATTAGGATGAATTCGATTTGATTTTAATAGTGGATTCCTGAGTTCAGAATACCCACAGCAAGAAAAATGAATGAGGAAGTTGGAAACTACAGCTATGTAAGAAAAGTACACAGCAATACACCCCCAGAGTGCTGTTTTATCTGTCCCTTGATAAGGGATTCATGCAACTGATTGGTGAGGATTTTACTGCAGAGTTAATAAGAGTTGCAAGCTATAAATTATGATAGAAAAAAGGGCTTCTGCAATCACTATGGTGGGCACATGAAGAAACAGAAGAAAAATTCACTTTTCAAGAGTCCTAGTGTTTATCTGAAAGTAATCTGTAAGTTCACACAAAGTGCATTAGTTCCCCGTAACTGATAAACAAAGGCAATTCTCTGCCACCTTTAGCCGTTCACTGCACTTCAGTAGGGCAAGCCTCAGGTCACATGCTAAAGAAGATTTCTTCAAGATAACATGGTGTCACTCACCTTGTCTTAGTCATCTAAAATGTAACTTGAACTGTTAGAGAGTTCCCAGGACCTTCCTTTGACATTGCCATAGAGACTGGGTTCCAGCTTTTAGAAATTATATTCATGCTTCACCATTGGACTAAAATGTTTGGATTTATTTCACTAATACAAAAGTAATACTGATAAATATAGGTACCCAAGACAGGAAGTATTCTATGGTCCAGCAACCGATATCTGTATTTATTTAACTTTTTTAAATGTCAAGCCTAGGAGAAATGAAGCACGAGGACTGAGATTCAATCCATACATCATTACAGGGCAAAGCCTCCCGAGTCATTTGATTCCAGACAGCACCTGCCCAGAAGGTAGGTTGCACCAGTTACTAGTGAACTTGGACTTTGCCCTTCCTTAAATAATATATGAAAAAACATCAGCAACATCACAACACAAATAATAACCTCCTCTCACCCCTGGCTGTAGCTGGAACAGAGATCAGTAGAATGAGAGAAGCGAATAATAAACTCACAGCACATATGATAACTCTGAACAAATGTGGAAGCAAAGCTGCAGTCTGGTTTGCAGTAGCCCTTCACCTCTGCTTGAAATCCTGGAACAGACAGCCATGACTTAGCTAATAGACACATTAGGGAGAAAGAATAGATTCACTTACACAGTATTCGCAGCGACAGTAATTTATTCAATAAAAAGAAGCTCATGCACAAATCTCTGGTAAATAGATTCTATTTATTTCTCCACCTACTTCTTACTCTTGTCTTCTTTGCCACTCATTATTGTCTCCACAGTCAGGTGTCCCAGCATCTGGTGCTTCGCTCCACTAGCACTCATTTCTTCAGTTAAAATCTCACCAGAGACATCCCTCACTGCAAAAGCTCAATCACCACTCAATAGGATTATTGCAGGCCTCCCTCCACGGCCTCCCAAACCCCTCACAGCTCTTCCATACTTCACCCTAGGCTGGTGACAGTAGAGCTGTAATATCAAGTCATCTTCCTCTTCACACTGTCTTGGAGTGCACTTCTTTCAAGGAATTCTTTTGCTGGCTTCCTCTCTTTGTGGTCATGTTTCCCAACCTCAGTGTCTGGGACACTCTCACTTCCATCACCACCACCATTTCTCCCTTTCTTTCCTTAAAACTTTCCTAATCATCTCTTCTTGTTGAAACCCCACGTCTTTGCCATTATTCCTGCCTTCAGCTGCATCATGCTAAAAATGAGATTTTGTTCAAGCACTTTGGAGACAGAATTACAGTTTACAGAAGGTTTTTTGAGATCATAAATGTCTAAGATCAGAGATCGTGTATCAATCTAATACAATGTCTATTAAAATGTGTACTCGAGCTATGTTTGATGCACCTGTAAAAATAAAAATAACAATAACACTAAGGAAAGGTGCAATTGCTGAGCATTTCCAAGAGCTGTAGTACATTCCAGGGATAAAAGGTGGAGATGAGAGCAATCAAGGTTAGATCTGTCTGCCTGCTGCTCATATTGAGATTTTGCACTCAGCTCTCCTGATGCTCACCACCACCAAGAGGACAAAATGGGAACCCATTATCCCACAAGTTAAGGTGCATAACCAATAGGTGTGATGGGAACATCATTTGAGGCTTGTAGGAGCTCACTTTTCCAATAAAGGGAAGAAAAAGGGATTGTGCATTAAAAAAGTATGAAAGAGTCTTGGGGCTTCTCCTTGTACACTGTTATTCATGCATAATCCGTACCCCAGGGTATTTCCTTAGGCATTGTCAAACCTAGAGAGAGAGAACAAGATCTAAAAGTTTGGGATGTCGCTAAAAGCGTGGTTAAGGGCTAAATGAATGAGGAGAGCAATGGAGGAAGGGACTGGAAGGCAGGAAACAGATCATATGTTAAAGTAATATTAAGTAAAAAAACCCAAGCCAAACAACGGAGAGCAGGAAGCTAGCGAATGTGACTAGAGTTGAAATGTAAAAAATTAACTCTTAACATCAAGATATTCTGATACATAATATATCATCATTCCTATCATATACATAGTGGGAACAAAAAGAAGATAGCAGAGCAAAAGAAATGGAAGAGTGTAAAGCAGACAAGGAAGTCCAAATGAAGAGTCCATTTCAATACTGAACTCTTCCACATTTTTCTCAAGTAAGTAGTATTTTCCAGAGGAAAGTTGGTTAGTTTTTTAAAAAATAAAATATTATAAGCTCTTGCTATAAACAATACTTGTCTCTGTGCCCAGATATTTTGCCTTTGGGAGCAAAGCAGGTTTTCTCCCCCCCTCTGCTGTTCTTGGAGAGATTTTACAATATTCCCTCATGGTGCCTCCTCACAGTTCCAGTGAAGAACTTGGTGTAGTCTGGGGCTATAGATAGGGCATGATAAATTTTATGGAGAGGAAAAAAAGATGACAAATCTAATTCTAGAAAGTTACCTTTCAGGTCATTTGCTGACCAGTTCCACACAACTGCCAGATTACTCTTTTAATTAAAGTACTAACTAGGAACGTCAGAGAGAAATTAGGAGCCTACTTCTGAACACAACATAGAGACAAATAACATAATTTTCACCACTTCTAAGAAGAAATAAGACAAAAAAGACAAAAAAGGCAAAGAAGAACAAAAAAACAAAAGACAAAAAAACCTCCACTAGCTAAATCCTGTGCTCAGCTCAGATAGTTTTAGTGCAGAAATTCACAGTCCAGGACTTGGTTCTAACATAGCGGAGACACCACACAGAAAATGACAACAGGGACAGGCAAGAAAATGGGCAACAAAAAAAGTAAACTAAATACAACAGGAAAGCAGGACCTCTGTTCAGGCCTCTGGCTGCAG